>JAANDH010000773.1:0-140960 GCA_011799765.1 Nymphaea thermarum | reverse complement strand
TACAATAGAGGTCACTTTGGCGACATATAAGTACAAACTTACTCATTTCAAACAACAGACATGGCCAAAGATTAAATTCATAATCCAAACATTCATCTAAAGTACATCGACAAATTTAATAACATGCAAAACATGATACATGAATTAAAATTTATCTACAAAATTTGCCATTCATTGAATCTAAAACCAAATGATTCAAAGATGTGACACATACAAAATTGTCTTACATGAATCCAAACTTGATACATAAACCAAATTACATACAAATTTGCCCTACATTAAATCCAAAACCAAATGATTCAATGATATGGGCCCAAAAGTGTCCAAAATTTTATGAACCGATACCATAATTGTGTTTAAGTGGGTCAAGAACCACTGAATCGGCCTTAAAATGGCCTGTATCGGTCTTAAACCACAACTAAAACACCCACATAGCCCTAAACGGAGCTGAACCGGTCTAAAAATTGGACAAACCTGTTAAAAATAGACCGTATCGATTCCAAAACCCACTGAACCGGTTTGAAGAAGGCTAAAATCGACTTGAAAATTGAATAAATTGGTCTGAAAAGCTTTGAATCGGTTCGAAAATCAACTGAATCGGTTTTGAAATGCCCGAATCGGTTCTAAAACTGAATGAACCGGTCTGAAAAGCCCTGAATCGGTCTGAAAACTAACTGAACCGGTCCCAAAAAGATCCGAATCGGGCCCCAAAAGGTCTGAACCGATCTGAATTGGACCGAATCGGTTCTGAATCGTGTTGAACCGGTCTAGAAAAAATCCAAATCGGTCCCCAAAAGGTTTGAACCGGTTCTCAACTTAATGAACCAGTCCAAATAACTTAATCCAAATGAATACGGGTCGGGTCCGACGAGACCCGACCCGGTCCGATATCTAAAAAACAGTCGCGCGCGAGCGGAAGCGGGCGGCAAACAAAATTTTTTTTTTAATCCTGATGGATCCGGATCGGGTCTGTCAAGACCCGACCCGACCCGACCCAAAACGATCGCCCGACGCCCGACGGTCGTCTCCACCGCTCGCCTGCCGAACGGCAGGCGAGCGACGAAACTCCACCGGCTGGCCTCCGGCGGCGTTGGGTCAGCGCCGGCGGGTGCCGCCAGGGCCGCCGGACGTCGGCAGCCACGATGGCGGGCCGACGCCCGCCGAAAACCGGCAGAAACGTCCAAGGGAGCCACCGATTTCCGCCCCTATTTCTCTGTTCTTAAAAAAAATGGTTGAAAAATCGACAGTCGACGGCAGCGTAGGCCACCGGCGACGTTGGGTGGGCGTGGTGGTTCACACAGCGCTGTCCGGCGACGGCGGACTCCTCGGCGTGGCTGGATGGAGGCGGGCGAAGCCCTGGTCTCCCGTTACTTTGCCCCCCTTCGCCTGTTCCTTCAGAAAACCCAAAAAAGTAACAGGCGAACAGTCGGCCGTCGCCCGAACCGCCGTCCCCCGTTGCTGCCACAACGGCCTGCCCCCGGCCATGATCCTCCGTCGCTCAACGGCCGGCCGATGCCCGCCTGGACGGCCTGAAACCTACCGCCCCTCCCTACCGTCGACTTCCCAGCCGTCCCCTTTCGTTCTTCCTCTTTCGTGGATGCGACGGAGGCCCGACGGCTTCGGTCGCCCACGACGGAGGCTCGACAACCAGTGGGTCACACCGTCCCTTCCGGCGACAGTGACCCCGCCGGCTGTTGCCCCTCCCTCTGCCACTTTCTCCGACTGCAAGGGAAGCCGACGGCTTCCATTGCCCACGCGATGGAGGTCGTCGTCCCTTTCCAAAGGTTTTTTTTTTTTTTTTTTTTTTTTTTTTTTTTTTTTTTTTTNCTAAATCATTGAATTAAACAAAACTTTAATCTTAAAGCGGAAGCGTACCTGAATCCATCTGAAGCGCTAGACGGTAGATCACGGGGTAGGATCTTCCAAGGTCTTTGCGGCCGCACGTGAGGTCTCTCTCAGATGGGGAAGAGACAACCCTAGAAACCAACGTTTCAAGCAACCATTGCACGACCCCGGGGACCACTACAATTTTATAATGAGGATAATTACGGATTCCACCCATCGAAGAGTCTGTAATTGCATACCGGTATCTATACATTTCAAAATTACCCCATACCTTCTAAAATGACGTAATATCCCAAAACGCAATCACTTAAGCGGATATTTACTTAAAGACAGCCATAATGTCTGAAATTCTTCATAGACATATGTCTGCCCACCAAATGATCTTACAGAAAATGGTTTGCCAAGAGGTGAGGGAAAATTGTGGTCAGGAAGTCCTGGCTGCTGGCCTCCTCCTGCTTGCGCAGATATTTTTAAAGCTTCCATGGTACATGCACGTAGGCACTCCACTTTCTGTCCCACATTCATCAACTTGTAGTCCAACTCCAGACGATGACAAAGTGAACCAGATTATCTATTGGTTTACCGCCATGAAAGCAAAACTGTAGCAGACTACCAGCCACCGCAATTAAAGCTGATTCCAGAAGACTTAATTATGCCTTAGCAAGTAAATATTGTGCTTTCCCCATCTCAACATCAGAATCTGAACTGATCACTATTGATGACCCACTGCTCACGCTTGTTCATGAGAAACAGTCAGGTGTATCAGATTTCACCTACCACACTACTCATGGCAGCTGACCAGATCATGGGTGAAACCAATATCAGGAGAATAGTGCAAACAATTGCAATGGAGATCAAATTGTAGATGAAAGATGAGACAGGTCAGATTGTGACCCATCAGCAAAACTGCAACTCACTGCAGAAGTCCTCATTTTTACATTGATCGGATTCTTCTGTTAAACAAAAATCGGTAAGGTATTAAGTTACTGCTCTGCATCTTTCCTTTCCGTTGGTTTAGGAGCAGTTAAAACCTTTCAAACGTTTGTTTATCATTAAAGATAAGCATCGGTTTCTTTAAAATTTTCATGATTTCTTACCATAGTCCTATCTATTGCCTTCCCCTTTGTTTTCCTCTAAAAGAACCTTCAGAAACCAGACAGTTTATTGTCAGGGAGTTAATGGTAGCGATCTCAGCAAGTCCATGCGTGCCTTAGAAGATGGCTGGAGAGACAATCTTACAGCCCTTTTCAGTTCCCCTTCTTACCCACTGCTCTCCACCTGTCTTTACTCTCAGCCTTGAGCCTTCCGTCAACAAGATTGTGGGTCGGATGTGAAAATAACAGGAAGTATCCAACTTCACCTAGAACCTTGAGTGATGGTGCATGTGAAGGAGGACATGAACCAGTGGCCACAAAATTTCACATTATCAAAAATGTCAGAAGAATCCATGCGAAGCGTCTTCTACCACACTTTGCAGCTTGGTCCATTTTGATATGATTTGCATTGTTTTGGAGCCACTCTGTTGGCTTTTTCTGTGATGATGTGTCCATGACACATTGCCCTCTATTTCAAAGCCACAAATAAAGGAACACGAAAATAAAAGGAAAGAGAAAAAAAAATACCGAATTTATTCAGTTTCAATGGCAACAATTGAGTATAAGAAGGTGAATCAAGAATCATTTTCATTTGTACTATCAAATTTAACCATCGACATGATAATGCCAAATATTTTTCCAGTTCACATACAAAAGGGAATAAGCCTCGTTGAAGATTCAGATGGGGTGATAAAAGGGTGAAAAAGAAGAAAAATCAGCATAGGCACTGTACATGAAAATACTCTAGACGATTAAGACGCAAATTACTTGCAAGCCTTAACCCATATACAATTTCCTTTGAGGGAAAGAAATTTTGATGCTGCCCTTTCAGGAAGTGAATTATGGAATCCTGTGAATCAGACTTCAAAGGCAGGAAAATCCATATTATCTAGAGCTACATGAAGAATGAATCTCACCGTCCCTTCCAAATAAGTGGGAATTTGAGCTACTCTTTGGAAGTTTTCACTCTGTGGACCTCTCGAATGGAAGCTTCTTGTTGCCTCTTTCAAGTGCATCTCTCCACATTCTGTACCTTACTCCAAGCTTATCATATGCCACAGGCCAGTTCCAAACATTTGCCCCATTGATCATCCGCTCTTGCTGACCTTCCACAAGCCTTAGATCCTCATTTAAGACCTGCATGCAGTGTCTGATCAGTTCTAACACGAAATTCCGGAAGCAACAGTGATGTTATTTTATGACTATACAACTATTAGGTCATGCAGACAGCAAAATCTTGTCAGAATGGTTAGCATAGGGATGCTGGTTCGGTGTACAGCTGCAGTTAGAAGTTACCTTAGGAGCCAAGGAATTCATTTGGATGATTATCTCAAGTGCAGCAAAAACAAAGACCAATCTAATATGATTGATCAAACAACATGTGAATGGAACACCTAACAGTCTCTAGAAAGACAGCACAGGTATGCAAACAGCTGTTTGTGTGTGAGAATGTGAAGAAAATCACCATTTCCACATTTTCTCTGAACAAGGGAAGGGGCTAATGTTCTCTGCTAAATATTCTGCATGGATGTATGTACACAATTGCATTGCTAAGTTTCTATGATAAAGAGGAGATGACTTGCCTTTTCTGCAAAATGCCTCCACAGAATTTGCATGAAGGGAAGGTGTTGGAGAAATGGAGCAAAATCCAAAGACATCCTGTATAAAAGTCGTGTTTTATGCCTTGTTGAAGGCAGACACACGTGGAGTTGATGTAGATGGGTGGAGCACTGCCTCGTATTCTGTCCCTCCAACCTCCCTGGCTTAGAAATTCCGATGGTTGATATTACCATACAAGGTGGCCCGAACTCCATGTCAATTGGATATGGATCCCAATGCCCTTGTAGTCCATTTCCCGGTGTTAGGAACTTCACTAGGCTGCAAAGGTCAGTGCAGCTTCATAGTGAACAAAACAAGAATTCTATGGCATTTCCTTTTCCTAATCAAACATTTGATCACAAGGAATTTCTTAAAATGAAGTTCAGCGAATATACCTTGGTACGCTCCATCCTTTTGCAAAGGTAGATGTGTGAGTGAATGGTGCATGTGCAAGATCCAAAAGATTGTCTATAAGCAGCCCATGCTCAATAGGAATCTCCATTGTTATCTGAAAGAACAGCACAATGTAAAACATATATGTATCAAGCTACTACAACAAGGATAAACTTGATATATGTGAGTTCATAAATTTTCATCAATTTAATTTTATGGAATGCCCTGTGGTGGATAACATATATACACTCCTTTGACTTGGCAATGTGCAGACAATCCTACAGTATGCTAGACCATTACCTCTGCATGGATCACAAATCCTGGTGGAGGTTTCAAAGAAGGAAGGGTGGCTGCAGGAGGTGCATCTCCAGGCCAGATCCACACAAATCCATCCTGTTCAAAGCATGGTAGAGACCTTATTCGTATATCCAGCAACCTTGCTGATGGCATTTTCTGACATTTGCCATCAGTTGAGAACTCCCAACCTAAGGCAAACAGATTGCTTAGTCAACAGAAGAAAGTTGGGTCCTGTCTTAACAAGAACTTCAGCAAATGCACGATAAACACATTGCACTTTCAACGATTTACTTGAGAATTTTTAGAAATTTTTACAAAATATCAACAGAAAAACTTCAAGTTAGTCTGGACAGCTGTATTTCAAAATCAGAATTAGTCTACACGGATTGAGTTTCCACTAAGGAAATTTTAATATAGTTTCTTCCACTGTACTAACCATGGTAAGGGCACTGGATATTGCCATCAACTACAGAACCAAGATGAAGAGGACAAGCTCTGTGAGCACATGTATCTTGGACACACCCAACTTTTCCATCTTTCCCACGAAACAACACCCATGGCACCTCAAAGCAGTCTATCGGAATCTGAATCAAAATAAACAGCATATGTTATTGTTCTGGAATTTGATCACTCTTACAGCAAAGATATTAAAATCCTACAATAAAAGATCTATGCCAAGCCATGTTGGAATGCACAGGGCTTTCCAGCTGCATTTGCATAGATCTACTACTGTGACTGTCCCGACATTGGCAAAGAAAAATATGAGAGGAAACATTTGTCCGTTACTGCAATACAGCTGATATTCACAGACAGCATAAAACCACAACGAAAGAAAAGGACCACAAGAATTGTGGCCTTCATTGTCAAATGATCTTGCAGTTCTTGAAGTGTTTGAAAGAATTAAACTAGTCTGATATGAGGAAGGAGTTCAGCTGCAGAAGGAAAATTAATCTGAACTTATTAGCTTGTTCATCAAGTAGCATTATTTACCATATTGTCATCTTTAACGTCATCTGAGAAAGCCACAGGATACCAGAAGTTCTTTAAACTTGGATGATATTTTTGTACAGGTCCCGACACATTCAAACTTCTTCGTGCGGTCCGGGGTTTGGTGATGTCATTAGATGCTGATGAAGTGCTTGGAGACAGTGACAACCTATCAGATTCTGGGATGTTTTGTTTTTGCACTAGGCTCTCATTCACGAGCTCCTCCATGAAGGCTAGCTTGCCCAGAGCTGCTGAAACTCTTGCTTCAGATATGTGAACCTGTTTGGGTTGAAGCTCAATAAATTTGAAGACAGATAATAGCAAAAAAATAAAACTTGGATATAAAGTACACTGAACCTGTTTATGGGCTTCTGCAAGATCTTCTTGCAGCTCTGCAAGCTCTTTCTTCACTGTGCCAATTGACTTGTATTCACGTGCCAAAGGATTGAGAACATCCACTACCTTCAATTAAGAAACTACGATCAGATGCTTCAATTAGATGATAAGTTTATTTTGAAGCATCTACGCCCATGATATTTAAAAGAACACATGCAATTTTTATTTGATAAAAACCATTTATCCGGGTTGTTATAATTCCATCTTTAACCATTAGCCACATGTGCTGTGTGAATTAGGACTACCAAAAAAGAAAACAAGAACAGTTAGAAAATGCTCCCTGCATTTACAGTTGACAACAATGTATGGATCATCCAGATCTATAGTTTAGGCAAATTATTCAGGATAAGAGATTTACTGGATAGCAGGATTGAAATGGCATAGCAATGCAGCCAACCAATGGAAGTTTTTTCTCCCTTAAGCACCAAATGGTGAAACTAGATGGTGATGAAATATATTCCAACCAAACCTATCCCAGAAATAGAATCCCATGAAAGATTTAGAGCAACAAAACTTTCTGCATCTAATTTATAGCAGTAAAGGGCTTTTCATATTTGTTGATTCAAGCTCAACTAGATGATTTCTTGTCAAAGACTCAAAGCAACAACTGACAAAAAGATTAGGAATTAGCCTGGACAAATCAAGTGGTAGTGTAACAATCTCACCCATAAAATGCATCATCTCGCAAGCTCCTAAGTGTTGGATCACCATATGTAATGCACATTCACAGGGGATACTACATCACAATCAGAAATACATTGGTGGACCGTGGATGAAATGACAAGTGGTGGACGAATACATAAAAAAAAACAATTCTGCAAGGAGTAAATCGAATAACGAATGATGTTTACTCGAAACGTTTTTGCCTATGATGAAAGCAATCCAAGTGTCCAGTTACAACAGGCACATACACCATAAAAATTCAAATTTTAAACCACATTCTGCATAAGGATCAATTATTCCCTGATTACTGTAGCCTAATGTAGCCCAAAATCTTAAATTTCTTTCAATAAGTAGAATAGAATCATATCACTCAGCTACACAAAGAACAACTATTTAGGTACGCTATGAACATACGGACAACTACTATAAGAACAATTTGCTGCTGAGTTAGCGGTATATGGTACCACGGCAGATGCATGCCATTGATCACCGAAGCAAAAGAAGAAGAAAAGCTTCAGGAGCCAAAACGGGGGGGTAGAACTCACCTTGTCATGAAGCAACATGATGGTGAGCACGTCTTGCCGAGCTCGCCAATCACAGTACTGAATATCATAACGGGCGACCTCAAGCGCCTGGTTCATGTCCAGGAACTTGCCCTTGGACCGGAAGACCCTCGGCCTCGGATCCTCCACATCGAAGAGAGGATGCAAACCACTCTTCTTCTCGATGCTGCTACCATCCACCTCCCCCAGCACCGCAAACACGCCTACCCTTACCACTCTGCCCCCCTGCAACTTCTTATCACAAGAAACGAGCACAAGGAAGCAGATGACTCGTGAGCTCACGATCTCACTCAAATTACACTGAAAAAAGATGGTGGGTAGTCGGTGATCACCTTTCTCGAGGAAGATCGAGGCGGCTTGCAGAGAGATATCGGCAGGGATAGCGCAGACAGTGCAGTGGTCATGACGCTCAGCAAGAAGGGGAGAGAGAGAGAGAGAGAGAGCAGGGGAAGAGATGCGGGGGAGAGGAGGGAGGACGCAAGCTAAAGAGTGTTGGGAGCGTTTTGTTTGTTACTTGCAGATAAGAGGTGGAGAGTTGCCTCCCGCGATCTCCGTTGCCCTCCCGCGGCGTGACACGTGGCCGGCGTTTCCACGTGGAGTGGGAAATAGCCACATCCTGCTCCCGACAGTGAAACAACCCCGATTTCATCTCCCTCTCTCTCTCCAAAAATCTTGAAGCTCTCCTCCCCCCGATTGAAGAGGCTGCCCACCGCACCGAGCAAGATACTGAGGGTGGATCCCATAGATTTTTCTTATTCACTCTTTCTTTTTCCTGTGGCTGCGGGGACATTGTTTTCAACAGCCTCCCTAAAAATATAATAAAGGCAAAATTGACAAGTAAGTAATTTTTAAATCATGAGTACATTTTGTGGTTTTTATGTCTATTTTCTAACATTTATTTAGAATGGGTATTGGTTCATTACTTCTATATCGGTATGATACAGATGTATAAATTGTACAACATTTCATCTTTGAAGGGCTTGCTTTAACCGCTTAATCCAGTGTGGATGTCAATGATGCTTTTCTTAGTAAAAGGAGTTACTGATATGCAAGTTGAAGTGTATCCGAGTAGAACTACGAGACAAGTACTTGTGTCGTGTAGTAAAAGCACATTAGGGTTCGGACTACTAAAAGTAAGCATATGGAAAAATACTTCTCATGGTAATGTTGTGTCTCTCTCAAAAGGTACTCCCATTTTGTTAAATGTTAAAAAAAAAATGATCTGCAGGCTTATTTATAATTGACAAGATCTCCCTTTTTCCGAAGCAGGTTGTTTGTTATGTCCTTTTACAGTTTAAGGTAAAAAAAGATATAATTATACTATTTTTCTCACAATTATATTTTCCTTCTCATAACCTAAGAATAAGCACTCCATATCTCTCTTTGCCATCCCTTGCACAAATCCAGAAAAAGTTAGAAATGATTTCTTAATCTCAGCTATGCTTCAGCAGGTTTTATTTTGTGGTTCCTAAAAACATTGGGTGTGGTTGAATCAAGAAATTTTGAAACTTGAGGCCTTTTTTTAGCGATATCAGGGCAAGAAAACAAACCTCTAAATGAAAACCGCAATTAAATTTAAAAACCGACGAAAAGTCAAGATTCAACATTCAAAAGCTGAAACCTTGGCGTACAAGATGTTACAACTAAGTTGGATATGGTTTCCCAAAAATATGTGATGAAGGATAAATACGATGGAACTTGGTTGACCATAACCATTTTTGGAACAGATGTTCAATTTGCTAAAGTTGGATTTTTGTTGTATAAGTATCAAATGATTTATAGTTCTATGCATATTTTAGTGGAGCTAAATTGTTTTACAAGGAGGAGTTCATTTAAACCTCATTTCTTTGAATTTATTGTGGTTGATGATTGCATATTGAAGTATGAACCAAATTATATGGTACTTTGAACTGATTGAAGTTGATTAAGCTGTTTTAATTTGCACATAGAAGGTACTCTTAGGATAAGAGTCCAGAGTTCTTACATATGTTTGAAATGATTTTGCTAAGACAGTTTAATTTGGGGATTATGAGTATGACCTCACGTTTGGTTGAGCTATTTTGAACGTGATATACATGTGTATATATATGTTAAATAGTATTTATTTCAATCAATAAAAAATCTCTTAATTTCAAATGGTGTATTTTGTTAATTTTATTAATTTTCAATGATGTTATTTCTTAATTTCTTGTCCCGTGCCTTATATGGCTACCCCGTGGTATTCAGCCATTGACCGCATAGTAAGCCTGTGCATTAGGCCGGCCCGGCCTAGTAAGAACCGAGTCAGGGCCAGCTCGATGTCCGAAAGCGGGCCTGGCCCGGTTACAATAATTTTTTTTTGAAAAATTTATTATTATTAACAAAAAATATTATTTAAAGCTATTGAACCGGATTGGGCCCCCATCGGGCTGACCCTGGTCGAACCTGGGCCGGGTACCCCGCCGACAGCCCGACCTGGCACCGAGGTCTACTGCATAGCTCACTAAGATCATCCTTGTTTGGCAGCCTTAGCCTTTGCCACTGAATATCAAGGCACTTGGTTTTGCATACAGTAACAGCAAAGGCCCTTGCCCCACCTGTTGTGGGGTGGCAGAGCCACATGTAGGCGGTTGCCCACTCCAGCTTCTCAATTTTCTTTTATTTTTATATTATGATCGTTTAATATTTACTTTGTTATACATGTAAATGCCCCTTTAGATATGAAAACCTGTGAATCAAAAAATTTTTCTGGCCCAGCTACGGCCTTGTGTATCGTATGTGCTAGTCACACCACACGGCCTTGCACTTGCAGCCATTGCAGGAGGCCTCGACACCTCCCAATCAAGCCCCTTGGCCACCATCGACCTAGTTTGAGATCAAATTTTTGGGATAGCTGGCACTATCGGTGGGCATTGGGCTGGGCCTGATTTATTTTTTTAAATTGAAACATACATATTATTTATAAAGAAAAATATGTAAAGTTAGAATTGATTTTTTTTTTTTTAATAGGACCCGGGCTGGGCTCGGGCCGGGCCATGGCCATTTTCTTGGCCCGAAAACCCAATGAGCCTCTCACCCGATGCCCACCCTTAGATGCCAGGCTAGTGCAAAGCCACCACCCTTCATCAGCTACGCCAGATCGCCCTTAAACTGAGCTTGAGCTTCATTTGTTCCTTCATTTCTATCTTCCCTTTCTCATTGTGGATTGTCCCATTCATGTGATTGCTAGAATGTCCCACACTGCAATCAATTCACTTTGTCTAACACGTTTTATTGTTTTAAACTTCTAAAAGATTAACATTTTGGATTGGTTGTATTGGATGTTGTTTAGTTGAACCGTATGATGATAATTTAGCAAACTTTTAGTTGTTTATATCAAACTCTTGAATATATGTTCCTTCATTTAATATGTAGTGTGATTTATCTTATACCCTAAGCTATATAATGATGAGATGTATGGATTATTTGGACTACACATTCAGAATGTGGAGCTCAAGTATCGAACTCGTTGCAGAGCATAGTTCCATAATTATGCCTAATCTTGAATTTCAAACATTTAATAAGTCGTCAGAGCAAGAGTTGTACCCTAGCTATAAAAAAAATTATGTGGTCATCTCTTTTATACCAAAAGTCTTAGTGGATGGAGAAATAAATCACTCTTTATGTTGCTAAAACTTGTAAAAGAAATATTTTTAGAGGAAAAGTCTTATTCCAAGACTCAAAAAATTATAAGATACTTGGACACCAGCTAAAGAAGATTGATGTATGTCCCAAACATTGTATGTTATATGAAAATGATGTAGCAACCAAAAAAAAATGTTTCGATTATGTTTTTAGTACATCAAGATATAAGGCAGTTGATGAACCAATTGGCTAATGATGTGTTATATCTTCTTTGGATTCAAAATTTTTTATGACGTCTATATGTTATAGTAAGTAAATTTTTATAACTGAGGCAAATGTGATGAGTTCGTATGAACATGTTTTACAAGTTAATTTGCTATTGCATTTTATGATCTATATTTTCTCCTGTTTGTTTTTAAGCGTTTAAATAATTTGACAAGAAAGCATAGAACACAAGTCGATCCCATTTGCTTGGAGCACTTTGACGTATTAAACTCATGACCTGAGAAAAAACTGTCTGTCCGCCATATTTCAGATCTTGAGTGCCTTAACATTGAAAAGGTAGATGTTGTTGATGATCAGGAACTTATATGCATTGAGGATGATAATAAATTTGAAGAAGACGCAGAAAATAAAAATTATGATAAAGAGGATGATGAATAAATTACCACGTTTTTATTTATTATTTGCATTGAACAAATTCATTTCATGATGTCTAAGACTACGCTTTTCCTTTTATGTGTTATGATATTACGTTATATATGCTAAATTGAAGAATGTCAGTTGCCATTTTATTTATACATGTTTTTTATACAAAATAATTTCTTTTTTTATCTTAATTATTCTGATTTTTCCTTTTTTTATTGTTTCCAATTTTTTAAAATTTTAACATTAAGAATATGTGTTTTTTCTTTTCTTTTGCATTGGAGTTCATCAATACTTCGGTGTGAAAAAAACTTTACTTGCAGGTTAAAGCATTTTTTGCCACACGCATATCTCAAATATTTGCATAGATGATTTGAGCAGGGATGTCAATATATCCGATTTGGATCCAATTTGGATTTAAGAAATGACATCCAATCATATTCAGAACGGATTCATTTTTAACAAATATCATATATGTAATGCTCTTTTTGAAAGTTGGCAAAATTCGGTTCAAGATTCAGATTGAGAATTGGATTTCGGATTCAAATTCACGTATGACTTTTTTCTTTTATTCTTATTCGAGTCCAAAAAATTTGAATCTGAAAAGAGGATATGGTTATGGGTATATCCAATTCAAATCTGATATGTCGATGTCCAGATCTTTAAGTCTTTTTCTTTTCTTTCCTTTAATCCATTGTTGTCTCTTGGGTTTCAATTCTTTGAATTTTGGTTTTCCTGATATAACATGCATGCGCTGTGCAAGTTATCAGTAATAGTATTCCTTTTTAAACTGGCATTTTAAAACTTAACAAAATGATTTTTTTTTCGAAAAAAATCAAAACCGGAAAAACATGTATCAATGTGTTTTTTCACTTTTTTCATTTTCTAATGCCAAGCCATATTTTTTCATTTTATGTTTTTTATTTGTTACAAATCTACTTATCTTTTGATGTTTGTGTTATTAGTTTATCACTTATTTTATTTTTCTCATATTTTTTATTTTTTCAATTTTAAAAAATTTACCATTTTTTTCCTATTTATTTCAAGGCCACCGTATTGTACCTGAAAAAACTTCACTTTTTAAATCTCCGAAATGTTATTTGTGACTATGTGAAAGAACCATCAGTCTCATTTTTTTTTTTTTGGATCTCATAATTAATTTGTTTCCATTAAGTCTATTTAGTTGATGGAAAAAAAAAATTAAACATAATGTTCCGACAAGCCTACCTTTTTAGTCTATTTAAAAAAAAATACACAATAAATAATTTTAACCTGACCGGACTGAGTTCCTCAAGTAGCCTAGTCATCACTCATCAGCCGATCCGAGTTCAAGTCACGGTTTGTTAACTATGCCTGAATGAGCATTCATTCTTGAAGGTTGATATTTTATACAATTAACCAGAACTGATGCTTATTATGAATGTGGAATTTGTATGGAATTATAAAAAAATGACGGTGCCCATAAGAAAGTATGGTGATTAATTTAAAATTTAGTATCTAATCTACGTGATTAGAAAATTTTAAATTTATTTATTTATTTATTAATAATGATAGTTTTATTAATAATCATATATACAGCTGAATAATGAATACTGGACATGGGGTTTGACTAATTACCTGATTAATGTCACACCGATCTAGATTTCAGAACGTCTTTGAATCGGATTCAGTTGTAAATTTAAAAGTCCGATACAAATTAATCGGATTCGGTTGTGAATCAAAAATTTTGAAGCAAGCATGGTATCGACGTTTTTTTATTCACATACAAAGCGGAATTCAAATCCAAATTCTGGACGATTTGGTCCGTTTCCATGCAGTACAAACTTTGCTTCATTAGAATAAAAAAGGAGAAAAAATTAAAGCATAAATATTTTTTACATCTGAAATTTTCCATTATATGACTTGTCATTTTTTATATGGATTTTCTGCCTCCGTCTCTGCTAACTGATAAATACGTAGGCTACTTAGATGTAGTTCCCTAACTATGAATTTTAACCACGTAATGTAATTCGAATAGATATATGTTAGCCTCCATACTGAAGCAGGGAAAAATATATACCTAAGTTTTTTATATTGTAAAAGCCACTCTATAAAAAAATAAGGTGCCCTTTACCCTATATTAAATGTCGTTAACATAAGTTGAGTTAATAAGATGATGAGATTAAAATATGATCTTCTATTATTATTATATTATAATTACTCTGTCATGTCTAACTGTTTTCAAATCAGCTTTTATTAACTTTAAATAGCTAGGTAATTACATACTTTCTTCATTAATGCTAGAAGCTTATTCAATAAAAGCTTAGTGGTATTCGCAAAATTTCATATATTTCTCTTCTTCTCTTTCAGAGGTCAAAATCTTAATTTTCCACCACCAACTTAACGGTTGAGAGGGAAATAAACTTATCAATACTTTTAATTAACCATGTGAAAATTAACTTAGAAATCAATACTAAAAAAATATGTTTTCTTTTTTTTTGGTAATTTAGCTTTCGTACATCGACAAGTTAGCAGTAATTATCCTTTAACTTGTATTAATAGTTTGTCATCTTCATGTTAGAACAGATACAGATGCCCCGATATGTTCTATTTGGACCTGACTGACCAGTTATAAAAAAATAAATCAGATATGGAAAAAATTGCATATCTGATTAAAAACATCAAATCAGACTCAGATTTAAGAAATAACATTGATCAGATTTGCATTCGGATATACATAAATATCTAATCATATCCGATCCAGATTGGCTTTAGTTTTAAATAAATACTATATATCCAATGCTTTTACATTTTGAAACTCGCCCATATTAGATTCAAAATTCTGATTCAGATATGAATGTAAAAAGCAGATTCAGATCGTAAAATTAGATTTTGGATTTGGATCCGAATATGACTTTTCTTTGTTTGTATTTGAATATGAATATGTGAATGTCCAGAAAAATGGATACAGTTAAGAGTACATCCAATTCAAATCTGATCCGGTGACATCTCTACGTGCAATTTAATTGGCTGACTTGCGCACCAAGCCTTTAGAGGCCTTTGATGTAATCATCAAGAGATTTTGATTGTTTCCCTCATTTGAAGGGGAAATTGCACAGTTCCCTTGACAAATGGTGGAAGAAGAGAAATTTTACCTTATCCTACAATGAGTTGTGTTTGATAAACTAGAAAAAGTTTATCTTGAAAAATTTATTCGTGTTTGATGGTTAAGCAAGGGGGGAGGGGGGGAATCTATATGTAAATTTAAAATAAAATTAGTTTAATATATATATAAATTTTAAAATTTTCTATTTTGGTCACTGTTAAACTTTTGAATCTATAATGGGTCCCTGAAATGAAAATTTTCTGGCTCCAGCCCTATGGCTAAGTGAGGGAAGATGAGAAAAGTGGCTGTACATAACTAACCCTTACAAAAGTTTTCATTTTTTAAATTTGTGTTTCAATAATCACACAAATGTTGTTATAATAACCATTTAAATTAAATAAAAATTTGAAGAAATCCAGCTTTGAAAATTTTTTTGTGCAGCTCATGGTATTTCGCATGATGATCTGATCACAACGTCGGTGATGTTATAGTAAAGAAGTAAATCGAAAATTAATATCTAATATGCGAAAAGCCCAATTCTCAATTCCATTTGTCATCGTTTGAAGAAGAAAATATTTTGATATATTTCCACCAGTAATCAAACGCAGCTGGGATTAGTGCCCATGACACATTGTTGATCAATAATTAGGCCTTTCCTTATGTTTCTTATTTGATATATTTTGCTTCGAACATGTGGAGATTTGAGGTTTTATTAGTGGATTCTTCAGTAATGGGCTGAATTGGAGATTCCAAATATCTTTTGTTCACGACCTTTGAGCAAGATGTGTTGTTTTGTTTCTTTAAATTATCCTGCATAACTTTCTCCCCCTCTTTTTCACTCTCTTTTTACTGTTTAGTTGAGTGAAGATATCGTTTTGCATGCCAATTAATTCGTTCATACATGAGCAAAATTCCTCGTGATTGCTATCATTTGTGGGTGGCTTGAAGATGTCTTCCTTACCTCTTGTCTGTTGTAAAGAGAGCAAGTTCACCTTTACCAGGTACCAGGTGAGCAAGATAATTAATCCCACCACCCAAGCGAAAGCTGTAACTCTCTTTCTTTCTTTTATTTTGTCCTTAAGTTTCAAAGTTGCGTCCGTAGGGTGGCGAAAATTTCACATGCTTCAACTTGTACATAGGAACCATCCTTTTTTAGAGCACACGAGCATAGCCCCCTATGGGCCAAATTTGACACACACAACATAAGGCATCCCTTAACCCCAAGGAGGGGTAGCGCACTGAATGACAAGGTGGTCGTCGCCCGTCCATGTGCACTCCCTCCTTGGACCTCAAAAGAGGCCCGAAGCAAACTCTGTGTCCCCGAGAGTGAGGGGTACATAAGGAAGAGGGTAATGGCCTCTGTTCAGGGTGGTGGAAAAAAACCTCCATTCACCCTGACAAAGAACATAGGACATCTCAGTCTGCCCATTTGAGCTATGTGGAGCATTAGATAGGGATGTCAACGGATCATATTCAAATCGGATATATTCTTAATCATATCCATTTTTTGGATATTCACATATTCAGATTCGAATTTGAATAAAAAAAGTCATATCCGAATCTGAATCCGAAATTCGATTTTACAATCCAAATCCGATCTGAATCCAATTTTTATATTTATGTCCGGATCCAAATCTGAATTTTGAACCGGATTTTGTCAATTTTCAAAATTTAATAGCATTAGATACATGATATTTTTCTAAAAATGAATCTGATCCGAATCCGTTCGGATATTTATGTATATCCGAGTCCAATTGGATGCCATTTATTAAATCTAATTCCGATTCAATTTCTTAATTGGCTAGTAAATTTTTTTCCATATCTCATTTTTTTAGATCGGGTCGTATTGACCCCCCTACCTTAGAGGCATGTCTACCTTCCCAAGTCAAGCCATCTTATATAGCATTAACTGAATGCTTTCTATGATGGTTGCCTCAAGTAAAAGAAAAAGAAACCAGTCCGAAGTCCCAACAGGGGGTTGGTAGTGCTTTAACTCATCCAAAACTTAATTTTGAATTGTGACAGTAGTTATTTAGAGTACACAACTCACTCATGAGTACCATCTAATTCATTGTGATGGATGGTTGAGAGAAAAACAATTAAAAAAAAAATAAACCAATAATAAATGACAAAAAAGTTCAAAACATTTTTCTTCTTGTTTTCTCCCAATTGTCCATCACGATAAATTAAACAGTCTTCATGAATAGATAACTAGAGTCACCATATATATATATATATATATATATATATATATATATATATACACCAAAACAGAGACGCAAGTGCAAAATGGTGGCTAACTTTTAATGAAAAGAAAAAAAGATGCTTAAATTTCCAAAATACATTTCCTCCAATTGCATGCTTAATTTCTATGATCTATATTTCATTTTAAGTTGTCAAATGTAAAGCATTCAAAAATTAAAAGGGAAATGGTAAAGTCAGTCTTTCTTTGACAATTATGAGCGAAACTGGAAGCCAACTAAGGAAACCAAATCGTAAGACTCGAATCAAAATGTTCTCTTATCAATTATTGATCAAGGGGCGTCGGATTTCCTATAGCCTTGTAAGGCAATTTGGTAGGCTTTTGCTGATGTGATGAAAATTCACGCTAAAGTAGAACTGATAGATTTGGCGTACATGACCACTAAACTCCACCTACAAAAATAAATAAGAGGGAAAAGCGAAGGCGATGAGATGTAAAAAATGTTTTTTAAAAAAAGGCGACAGACAAGGCCAATTTGAGAACCAATGTGTAGTTGTAAAGCGTTCTTTCATGTTTGATTGACAGCTTATGAGGATGTGACATGGCTCGGATTTGGTGTTGAAGTCTGAAATTGGTCGTATGAATTTTTTTAATTTGAAGGTGAGCTTTGATATGTGAACATATAAGGGCGTTTGATTATGTTAGATTTAAGATTCGAGATGATATTAGTGATTTCAAATCTCAGTGAAGAGTTGGATCTTAAATCTTAGGTTTCAGGTCTTTGATTGCTAACAAATATTTAAAAAAAAAAAAATCCTTTGTTTGAAAGATGGATGAATTGCATGATAATAAATTAGCACTCCCTGCATCTTAAATTTCAAGGATTTCTTCAACTTGGGCACCCAGTGTCTTTGAGTTGAGACGGTGTCTTTGAGTTGAGACATGAATTTGGAGGACAATAAAAATCTTGCTTTTATAAGGAGTGAACAACCAGTCGAACTCAACTCGTTGAAGCTCGGGTTGTGAACGAGTTTGAGTTGAGTCATTTGCTTAACGAGTCGAGCTCGAGTTCATGAGTCGACTCGTTCAAATAATCGAGTTGAGTTCAAGTTGAACACGTAATTGTCGAGTCGAGCTCAAGCCTTAATAGAGCTCGTAGAGCCTTAATCAAGTTTACGAGTTTGTCGAGCCTTAATCGAGTCAAGCTCAAGCTCAACACGTAATGATGAATATTAATTTTATTCGAAAGAGTTTGTTAAGTCTTAATCGAGTCGAGCTCGAGCTCAACAAGTAATAATGAATATCAATTCTATTCAAATGAGTGTGTCGAGCTTTAATCGAGTTGAGCTCGAGCTCAACACGTAACTGCCGAGTCGAGCTCGAGCTGACTGAACTCGGGCTCGACTCGGCTCTTTGTTCATCCCTACCGAGCATACAATGAGTTGACACAGTGGATAGCGTGGATATGGTAGGCAGCAAGTTTTCATTTTGAACTCTCATGGCATCAACTCTCTAGAAGAAGACACCGACATATAAATTGAAACATAATATGGGCATCACCTCGAGAGATTGAAATCAGCCATTGAAGGATTAAGGAGAAAGGAGGAGGGAAAGCTTCGCATTTCACTTGAACGGTGGAATTAGCCTCTCGCTCACCCGATGTCCGCAACTTGTCACAGCCATGGATTTAGAGTGGACTTTGCTTTCCAAATTTGGTGGTCCAATATCTATGGTTGCCAGATGACTGGTCAGGAACCATCTTCATGGGATTGAGTTAGATTCAGACCCCGAATGCAGACATGCAAACCTGACCTGTTGGCAGCTGTTGTTATTCGTTTAACAAGGGCCCAAAGTTCCATAGTGTGGGCGATCACATGTGCTTCTAATAGACAAGTCTGACAGCAGCAGCAGCAGCAGCAGGCTTGGCCCATTCAATCCTCAAAAGGCTCAGTTATACGTGATCCATCTTCTGTCATAGGCGCAGACCTGCTAAATCAGTTGAACAAACCCAAGTAACATGTTTGGGCGCTGTTCATTAATATTTTATTTGAGTAGCTCGAATACTTATCAGTATTAACCAGGTTCTGATATATACTTTCTCTACCAACTTCAGCATGTTTTTTATCTTGTCAGATCTTTTGGCACAAGTTATTACTCTTCAATGATTTGTCTCATTATTTGGAGTAGATTAATGAAACACTATGCTATAGAGTTCTATGAACCTGCTCCCAGTATTGAGGCATTTTATTGGATAGTAACGATTTGTTACTGATACAAAACAACTTCTTAGTGCCCAAGCCCTACTGAATCTCATATCCGGTTAATTAGTGGATCAGGTTATACTTGTGTCAAGTGAATCCCATCTTTTGGTTGTATTATGTGAACAATGTTTACATGTGGTATGATCTCGCTTGACCACTTGAACCATATACTTTGCTTTACTAGACGGTATGAAAAGCTCTCATAATTGAGTGACACTTGTCGTCAATGATATATAGCAAGGCCATTTGGAAGTTTGCCTCGAGAAAAAGGTGAGAGAGAGGCATACACCAGGCCGAGAATTTCCAGCGTGCATGAGAAATCTCTCTCTCTCTCTCTCTCTCTCTCTCTATATATATATATATATATATATATATATATATATATATATATATATATATATATATATATATATATATATATATATAGTGCATGAATATTGACTCATACCATCTAGAGTCCCAAGGCACACCAATCAAGGGCCATCAGATGACTTCCATTGAACGACCCTGATTTCTTTTCTTCAATCTTTCCTCTACCATGATAGAGAAAGAAAGGAGATAAAAGAAAAATTAGGGCTGACCGGCTTCTATTAGTGTGTCCGGTAACTTTGGATAGCTAGAATCACCGTTCACTCACTTGTTATATGCATAGTTAGGTATAAGAAAGATGAATTCAAATACACGGATGCATTAGCTCATTCTTTTAAACTTTTGCCAGGTCATTGCCCTAACTCCCGGGTTGTATCAAAGATCCGACGTTTGGCAGTCCTATACCTACTTATGATTTGCCTCTCCAAGGGGACCATGTCATGAGTCTAAATCAACAAAAGCAGCCCACAAATGCCAATTGGATCCAACTTGGCATGGATCCCACACATTTATCATCACTTGCTCCTTGACTTTGCTCCTCAAACTTCCTTGTTGATGAACTGGACATTACGTTTTATTATTAAGTTAATTGTTCTATAGATTAATGGATGATCAGGATAAGCATTTGCAACAACAAACCCATCTTACGATGAGACCACAAAACTACATAACCTTGCTATGAAGTGCTGGAATATTTGTTTTCACATCATTCTCTAGAGAATTTGGTGTAAGCGCAATTTGAGAATCCATAAAGAAGATAATTCGTCTCCTCAACAAGACTCTTATGTTGTTTGGCGGGTCTGTGTTGATGGCTTCTATGCAATCTTGAGGAACTCTGGTGAGGACAGAAGAGACCTACAAGTTTGGTTGAGTACGGGGATTGTTCCTGACAAATGCCCGCATATTGTGACAGGCCAAGCTTGCCTGCAAGTCGCCTCCGTTGTTGCTAATGGCAGACAACTGGTTGCCTTTCTGATTAAAGATTCGCATGTCTGCATCTTGACCAAGGTGTAACTTGGTGGGAGGTCAACGATGATTTTCCTAAGGACACTATCATCTGTCAGCTCTTGATGGGTGGTGGTTTGGAGATATTTCAGAAAATTTTACTGATTTCTAACAACAAGCCTTTGATTAAAAGACTCCGGACCATCATTCAAGGATATCGGCCTTTCCACAGATGGCTCAACAATTACAACAACTTATTGCATCGTGTAAAAATTCTGCAACAACAATCTGCTCGTGATATTTTGTCTCTTTTAGCTCAATCACTGTAGTTTTGGGTCCGTAACTTTTGATGTACTCTTGTTTTGTTTTTCCTTCTTGGCTCGCTCTAGCCCGTAGGGTGGAGTGACTGCCCATTTTTGCTGTACATACTTTCTTTTTGGAATAAAAGGTTAGGGGGCCTTTCCCCGCAGGGTTGTTGCGGATGAGACCACAAAACTACATAACCTTGCTATCACACAAAAAAGGTGGTTAAGTAAAAGAAATTCTAAATATTTTAAAACTTTTCATAAAAAGATAATAATAATAAAGCATCCACATCAAAAACTAGATAGGTGGTCGGTTGTTAGTTCCAATTGCATAGGCGTTCACAATACGGGTGCCAGTTTAGAGGAAGTGATGCATTAGTTGACGTCCAATATAAGTTTCAACCCTAAAACAGCCTTGGACCTTAGGTAGGCGGGGTTTTCGGGTGAGCGTGAGGTATTAATCCCACCACTCGAAAAAGGCCCGAAGACCAACCCCCCCCCCCCCCCTCATTTCCCTTGCATCTAGGGTCCTGAGTTGCGTTGGTGTCAGTGATAGCAACGGTGCACCCTTCAACTTGGATGTCGCGCTCTACCACCTTAAGACACATGAACATAGTGCCCACGGGAATCGAACTAGAGACATGCCTTAATACAGGCTCCTAGCCAGACCAGCAACGCTATGCCCCTTGAGGCAGGGTGGGCAGGGTTTAGCTCTCACTTGGGCAGTAAGCTTTCTTCTTCTGCCATATGATTCGGTGCTTGCGGATTTTTTTTTTTCCCTCATCTTTGATGTGAAACATTGTTAATGTTGGTAGTAATCATTTCAGAGGTGCTTAAAGAAAGGTCCCTTTTATCCAAAAAATAATAATGATAATCTAAGATGTTAAATATGGAAAGCGGGAGAGTTTGGTAGAAAGTTTCCAAAGATGCAGATGAGCGCATATAACTGCTCAAAGTCTTTCCTTCAAAGCTAAAAGCCTTGGAAGAAAGCCAAAAACGTCGCTCTCTTTATTGGTCCCATAATTAACCACTCACCCAATGGCCAAGCTATCAATTTTTAACATCTCTTTAAATGAAAATGCGTTGGCGCATGGTACGGGTGTTTTATCATTTATTTTATTGCATTATATAATATCAAATACAAAATTGGATCCGATAAGTTTGCTAGTTCTAGTTTGATCCATTTAAATCCAAGCATTTTTGTTGACTAATTTGACTGAGGACACTTTTCTTTTCACCTAATTGCCTACTTTGCGGCTCAAGGTTGCTTTGGGGTCTAGGTGAAAAGTTGGGCGTATACCCTTCATTTACCATTTAGAGGAATAATGATGGAACTTTTACCAATCTACCAATCCGACCACCTATATATTTTATACCCAGGGGCGGAGGGAGGGGGGTTGCCTAAGCCATGGCCCCACCCCAACGAATTGAAAAAAATAAAAAAAAAACTTGCATTAAAAAAATTGAAAATTTTTTGTTGAATCCATGTATTGTTTGAATTTGAGTTCAGTTTGTCCCTACTCGGATTCAACCCACAAAACCTAGCCCCTTTCATTGCAGTTCGTTGGACCATTTGGCCCGTCCCTGAAAAAAATCCTAGCTCGGCCACTGGTTATACCTATCAGGGTGCTAAAAAAAAAGTAGAGAGGTAGAAATTTTTCTATAACGACACTGATACTCTAAACCATATCTTTTAAGGAGCAAGCATTATGTAATAACTGAATTTATGAGGTATTAATAGATAAGATGTAATTTATGCGGGTTTTTATGGACAACTGCCCACACAAGCCCACATGTAGCTCAGCTGTAGCTATCTATGGAATGTCACTAGTTGGTGTCGGTGGCCAAAGTGGTGGAGTAAAGGGGCCAGGTTGGTGGGTCAAGCTGAAGGGAAGAGTGACCCACAAACTAAGGCAAGAACCAGTCGACGGAATTCAAGGTAGGTAAATGCCCAAAATCCTAGTCCACATGTGGCTCTCCACAGTCTACGGCCCTCTAGTTTAATTTGGTGGGTAAAACCTTTAATGGAAGAATGTACCAACGCCCATGGAGATGTCGGTCCCCGCCGACCGGCATACGATGTGAGCTTGCATGATAAGGACAATGATGCCGACTTTTTCGAGTACAAGAAAAGCACGAATGGCGCCAATGGGTTTAGCATAGTTGGTTAGACCAATGACGGCAGATTGCCACCATTGATTTGATTCTCATAGGTGTCAACCCTGTATATAAGCGATACAGCCCTAGGCCCTGGCCCAAATACGGAAGCAGCTCGAGCTCTACTCGGCAGTTATGTGTTGAGCTTGAGCTCAACTCGCTTAAGACTTGGCAAACTCGTTTGAATATAATTGATATTCATCGTTACTTGTTGAGCACGACTCGATCAAAACTCGACAAACTTGTTTGAATAG
Source organism: Nymphaea thermarum (assembly GCA_011799765.1). Taxonomy (NCBI): domain Eukaryota; kingdom Viridiplantae; phylum Streptophyta; class Magnoliopsida; order Nymphaeales; family Nymphaeaceae; genus Nymphaea; species Nymphaea thermarum. Next base: position 117,296 of record JAANDH010000773.1, on the reverse strand, counting down.
AATTGATGTTCATCGTTATGTATTGAGCTCAAGCTCAACTCGATTAAGGCTCGACAAACTCATTTGAATAGAATTGATGTTCAACGTTACGTATTGAGCTTAACTCGACTCAATTAAGGCTCGACCAACTCGTTTGAATAGAATTGATATTCATTATTACGTGTTGAGCTCGAGCTCAACTTGATTAAGGTTCGACAAATATCGTTTGAATAGAATTGCTATTCACTGTTACCTGTTGAGCTCAAGGTCGACTCAATTAAGGCTCGACAAACTTGTAAACTCATTTGAATATAACAACTTGATTAAGGCTCTACAAACTCGATTAAGGCTCAAGCTCGACTCGGTAGTTACTTGTTGAGCTCGAACTCAATTCGTTCATTTGAAAGAGTCGACTCATGAACTTGAGCTCAATTCGTTAAGCAAATGACTTGTTCACGAGCTAAGCTTTAATAAGTTGTCCTTGAGTAGCTCAATTCGTTGTTCACCCCTAGGGCCAAATAACAAGGGGGCGGCACGGGGCTCGATTTGTAGTTCTTCTATAGAATGGAACAAGAGCTGAACGACGACATTATTCTCAAATAACGCGATAACTAAGCTAGTTATGGATTTAGAAGTGCATGTTTAAACGTAAATTCCAAGCGTGATCCTCCTAGTTGTACTTCACTTCGCCTTTCCTTTTTTTGCATTTATTTTATGAAAAAAACAACTCAAAACAAAGCTCAATCAAAAACTGAAATTATACATAGTGGGCTGATCTAAGGTCATTTTCCATGGCCAAAGGGGCCCCATTGCCAACATGAAGAAGCTTGTCAAGACTTTAATGGACTACCTTGCATGGGTCCAAGAATCAACTATATGATTTGTTAATTAGGCAATATTGTAAAGAAAAAATGGAATTTTTTATTTTTCATTTATTTTTTCAGTGTCTTATTCTAGACAAGGTGAGATTTTTTGTCATGGACAAACTGGCTGCAGCCAATGGCACAGTTCGGCAGTCTGCAATCCCTTGAGACTTTAGAAAGTACATGTGTTCCTACCTTTTTTGTTTATTATGACGAAATCTTCAGCATGTTTGTGGAACCGACACCTAAGGAACGTTTGGGTGTGGGTCCTAGAGGTGGACGCAAACGATTAATGCCGTTCTGCCAGTTTACGGAGACGGTAAATAACGGATGCTTCCATGTTTCACTGTGGGCCCTTGAGGCAGATGCAAACGCTGAACACCATGTTCTGGAAATGGTGCTCTTCGCCGTTCCACCAATTCACTATAATGTGAGCTGTAATGAAAACTTTGGAAGTTTAGTCTTATATTTAAGATTGTGAAATAACTTATAACTGGAGTTGTTAAGTGATTGATTATTATTATTCTTAACCTTTTTGAGTCGGACCCAAAACATTAGGAGTCGGTTGAGATCCATCAGATCAGGGAGCCCAAGGCTCTGGTTAGAGTAGGTCAGGTTGTTATAGTAGTATAAAAGCTAGGTTTCGATCCTGGGACATGTAGGTTATTATGAGTCATGGTTGTGTTACATTCTTATGAAATGCAGTGAGGAATGCAATTTGAAAATTTTGAATTTCTTGTTTTCTTAGATGAAGTCAAACACAAGAAAGAAAGACAAATTTATTAGGCAGCATGGAGAGGTGAACATGGAGGGAGCTGGTTTCAAACTTCAAATTCTCAAACTTTGAGTTCCAAAGACCAATTTTCTTTTTCTACAAATCAGAAAGTGCCTCAAAATCATGGTTTTTGAAAAGTTTGTTGCCACAAACGTTCTGAATTTTATTGTCTTGCAAAACATTTTCTAGGAAAACTTTTTGCTGAGAAAACACGGGAACTTCAGTGGTGGTTAATGACTGATTAACACAAGAAAAATGTTGAGTTATACGAACACCTGGGTTCAATGATTTTTTCTTAATAGCCCAAAGAAGAAGATGTTCTTTTCCATATAAATGAATTACAGTAAACATCTATAACAACTATTTAATTAACCAAAAAATAGTTTGAGTGTGAGTCAACCACGTCTCCGAATGCATGGGAACTGATCATGAAGAAAAAATATTTTTTTTTTTCAGTCTTAAACACAAATTTGTACTTATTTTAGGAGAAAAATTTGTTAAAAAACTGCTAACAGCGCTTTCTGATTCAGGCCCTCAAAGCATCTTTTGTGGGGACTTTTGCATACTTACCATCATTCACACAAATTGAGAAAACTCCAAAGAAACAGAAGCTTTGCCTTGTCAAAGTCACCATAAATCATCCTTTTGAAAACTTTGTAAAGTTAGTACAACTACCATTATGCAAATCTAGAAATTCCCAAGTACCATTAATATATATATATATATATATATATATATATATATATATATATATATATATATAAAGCAATTAAAAGTTAGTTTAGAAAAAGTAGTTGAATTTTATATTTATTTATTTATGTGTGTATGTCAGCCAAACAAGGTGCTTGAAGGAAAAAAAAATGTGGGGGAGGGGGGAAGGGAGGTGGGTTTTTACAGGTGGCAAAGTCATTTCTTTTTCACTCATCTTCATGATTTAGAGCTGCTTGGAGATGCCAGTGGCCATACTGTACAATTTTCAACTCAAGTATTATGAACGCCACCATTTGCATGAAAATCGAATTGAAGACATATTTAGGTTGACCAGTTATGCTATACCCCTCAAGCAAAAAAATGCAAGTGAAAAAAGTGAGATAAAAAAAATAAGATGAAAAAATAGTCCTAATTGAAACTCATTGTCCTCACACCCACTTATGAAGAATATATTCACCTATATTACCCTTGAATTGTATTGACAAGGGTCTTATACAATATGCATTGACCAATACGCTTGGATGCTGCCAAATCTTTATAGGGGTCATTTGATAATTAAATTAATTTGCTACTTGTCAATAATTAATCTGTCCTAAAGATTGAAGTAGGTTCTCCCTTTTACATTAACATTGTATTTTACAACCGAAAGATCATTTTCAAATACTTTACTTCCCGAAATTGTTCAGGTGTACATCTGTCTTCCAACAATGTATCAAACACACTTATCTAGTTGCATTTGCAAAATTGACACACTTATCTAGTTGCATTTGCAAAATTGATGCTTAAATTTCTCATAAAGTTTAGCTTATGTTCACATTTCCTTCCTTGCAACCCAATTACTCAATGTCACAATGTGCATTCAGCACCGGTGAGCAGAAGGTTAATCTCTATCAACTGAGAGAAGGTTGAAGCTCCTCTCATTCCTTTACCTTTAGGGTTTAGAGCTACGTCGATGCCGAAGATGTGCCGCTATCTATGGCACGAAGGGAGAGTATCTTTGCCATTCGAACAAAAAAAACCAGCCGCCTATTAGCTGCTGACTGTGGCTGGTGATGCCACTCCCCCTGGGGCCAGCGGCAGCCTCTCATTTTCAAAATGACAGGACATTGAAGTAACGTAAACTGATAATAATGCGTGAAAGCACCAAAAAAATGAGCAAGATAGATACAAGCTGGAAATAGACAAATTAAATGTGAAGTTCAAAAACAAATCACGAAATATTCCTCTCACGAGAAGGCGCTCCCTGCGCTGCATTTGAATTGGCCATTGAATGCAGATTGTTCTTTATTAAAATCCAACGAAGTACTTAAACTTGATTGCCCGCTTAGATATTCTTCTGGACCTTGTTATGATAGAATAACATGGTCTATCTGCACCTTCCCACACAAAACTTGTGCATTAGTTATCGAATTTCATCATTAAAACTTTGCCTTATGCGGAACATATTTCTGCTCTTTTGTCGTGTACATTGCTATATTACTGATAGTAGTATTAAAATGTCAAAAGCATTAACACTGTGCAGAAGAAAAGCTTTAAAAATGAAGCTTAAATTCCAATCTGCAATGGAGGTTGAACGCCTGGGAATACGTAGCGTAAAAGATTGAAAAGAATATACATATAAAGAAAGAGAGAGTGAGAGAGAGATTTGAAATCTGATTATCAACTTATGGTGATGAAAAGTCCATGAGAACAGAGAGCAAAAAAATGGTTCTATCCGGGGTTAGCTGTGGAACTGGGAACCCTAAATTGAAGGGCGGGAATAAGGAGAGGCCCGTTTGAAAAGCGAAGGAAAAGGAAAAGACGGAAGAGAGACGGAGAGGAATAAAGGTGTTCCACAGTCAAAATCTGAACGAGTTTCCGCCAGTTTTTTTCCAGACGACCCTCCTCCCTCCTCTTTTCCTCCTCCCCACATCACATGGTCTCGGGTAAATACTGAGCTTCTCTGAATTCTCGGCCTTGCGACTTGTTTACTTCCCAGTGAGTAACTTTCTGTTATTCGTTGTTTTCTTTTTCTCCGTCCCTTCCCTTGTAGTAGTCAATCTTCTGTTGGGTTTTTTCCTTCTTTTGATCTAACACACTGGGAATGTTATTCTCTTTTCTATTTTGTTCGAGACTATTGTTTTTCTGCTAGTAGGATTTTGTTGGTCAAATCAATGGGTTTTTCTGGGTTCATGTATTAGCGGTTTCTGTTTCCTCATTCACTTCCTACTTTTTAACATGGTTAAAAGTATACCCATTTCATTTTTTCCTCCTTTTCTTGTCCGAGTTGGTGGGTCTTTGTTGCCTAATTCACACTTTTAAGGATACCGAGAGCCCAACCTTTATCGTGCTTTCTGTAATTTGTTCGAGTTTTGTTCGCTCCTTATCCGTTTTTCGTCATTTTTTTTTGGGATATCTTTGATGCGAAATGCTAGCCGATCTCATTGCCCAGAGTTGTGCATAGCAGATGCTTCGCCTCCTATAGAGCAGTAGGAGGCAACTACCTTGTTGAGCTAAAGGGGCTTCTTCCATTTTGGGGGTTACTGCGGTTTTGTTAGCTGGAATACGATTCAGAGGATTAACCTGTCTTTACTCTTTAGTTCGATTTAATGTGCATGAAGGTCTTGTAAAATGGTGGTGTGCGATCACTGATGTTTGTGATTGTTACCGCATTCCAGGGATTGCTGCAGCTAGCCTTAAATACTCGTTGGCATTTTAGATTTTGTCGTTGGATAATCAGATGGAACGCCGCAGTTGGCTGTGGAGGAAAAAGTCATCTGACAGAAATTCTGGAGATACTGAGAGCTCAGGTTCTTTATCTTCCCACTCCGAGCGATGCTCGGATGAACAGGTAATGATGCTCAACTACGCAAGTGTTTATTTGTTAGATTTCTATTATCACCTATTACCACATAAATGATTCCACAATCGTGGTGTTTTATACTCTTTTCCAGCTAATGAATTTTATGATTGACTAAATCTGAAGTTCCTCCACCTTTGATCTCTGATTTTCCTAAAGATGATGTCATGTGGTTTTCTTCATGTGATGATGTCATGTGGTTTTCTTCATGTTAAGTTGATCCCATGTTCTTAAATATGCCCATTATTATCAAAAGAGCATTCTTTTACTATCAAATTTTATGTATTTATAGGATTACTTTTACCCATTTACTAATGGTGAACTGAACAATTTGCAGAATCAAACATCAGAGGGGATGTTTTACATTGTTGTCATCTTTTATCTGTCCAATGTGCGTGTGGTCCTTTGATCAACATGATGTTTCAGACTCATTTGATGCTATTCATGGAACATTATACTTGAGAGATGGAAACTACTTTTCTTGTGAATTCAGGAAATAGTTTATCTTATTTACCAAACTTGCCCACTAGTTGGGTAATTATGACCACGAATCATGACAAACTGTTTTTTATGGTTGCAAGTGCTTCTGCTTCTGGTATGTGATATCCCTATACGAAGTCTAACTTTCTAGGGTGGTCAAGTTCATGCTTTATTTTACTACAACCCTACTTCTACTACCCTATGTTTAGGATATATTTTTTGAGAGAGAGTATGAATCTTATTTGCTAGAAATTCATGCATACATGTGTTACTTTTTTCTCTAAACTATCATATCTTGAAAATTTGTCACTAGCTAGTACCTTGGCATCCTTATGATTTTAGTTCTGTCCATTCCACTACAATGTAAAAGATTTTATTATATCGGTTCATATTTCATGGAATCATTTTGATGAAAAAAATAGCTTTTGACAAAGTTGTTATACTGGTCTTTGGTTGCAAGATCTATTGTTTATGTAGGGTTCTATGTTATCAAAAGTGCTTTTTGTACGCTAGGCATTGAGTGGAGCCTAGAGGTGGGACACACACCTCAAAAAAGGAAAAAATAAAAGGAAACACATAAAGTGCAATATTAACTGATAGCAGCAAAACAAAAGCATTTGCCAATGCAAAGGAACTTTCAATGTGGTCACAAGCAACATGAAATGTATGGATTGGGCCGTTTGATCACTGATGGAAATAACTATGCTTTCATTAGTATCTATAACTTGCAGATTTTTCTCTCAGATAGAGCAGATTCTGATGTTTTTGTTTTTCGAGTGGGTCTAGCAACCAACCTTTTCCTTCACATCCGTGCTGATTTTTCTTCATAATTTCCAAGTGATTCTAGTAACCATATCTTAAGTGCTTGACTGGTGTTATATTTAGTGATGAAATCCACACAAGTTCCAATTTGTGCATGCTTGCAAGAAGTACCTCTACCAGCAATAAGGAGCCAATTGTTGCATGTATAAGTTCTCAGGTATAGATGCTATTAAGCAATCGTAGTGGTTGATAGGATAAGTTGAGGGTCTTTACTTTTGTGCATTCATTAACCATACTGCATTTCACTGGATTTGCTTGCTAGTTGCTGTGTTGTCTATAATCTCTTGATTCTTTTTGTGTGATTCTTTAAGAAATTGCTTTTCAGGAAGTCTCAAGAGCTTCTCCAAATGATGCCCAATCGCAGATGGAATCAGCAAATATGGTTGTTGATGCATCTGATGAGACAGTGAAGAGTCTAACTGAGAAGTTATCGGCTGCTTTGCTGAATGCCAGTGCAAAGGAGGATTTAGTGAAGCAGCATGCCAGGGTTGCTGAAGAAGCCGTTTCAGGTAAGCTTTGATGGTTAGGTTGTGATTCTTGTGAATAATAACAATATGATTTATCAGTTCCAAAACTATGCGGCTGTCTTTAGATCTTCAGTAATTAATACAAATAGTAGTTTTTCATCATGATTTCCTTTAATTTGAAGGTTGGGAAAGGGCTGAAACTGAAGCCATTATTTTGAAGCAGCATCTTGAAGCTGTGACACAGCAAAACTCAGTTCTGGAAGACCGTGTTGGTCACCTTGATGATGCACTTAAGGAGTGTGTTAGGCAGTTGCGCCAGGCAAGGGAGGACCAAGAACAAAAGATCCATGAAGCTCTTGTTGAGAGAACTAAAGTATGGGACTCCATCAAGTTTGAGCTTGAGAACCGGATTCTTGAACTTGAGACTCAGCTCAAGGCTTCAAAAGGTGATTCTCCTAGTATGAAAGCAAAGCTTGTCTCAGCTGAGCAGGAAAATGCAGCCTTGAAGCGTCAGCTCATTATGTGTACAGAGGAGCTGGAAGTTAGAAGCATTGAGAGGGATCTCAGTACGCAATCTGCAGAAATTGCAAGTAAGCAGCACCTTGACAGTATAAAGAAACTAGCTAGGCTTGAGGCTGAATGCCGAAAGTTACGAGCTTTGTCTAGGAAGGCATCAGCTAGTTGGCAGACACCTCCAGCAGCAATTCAGGAGGCTGACTATAGATCTGTAACCTCATTGGTCTTTGTCGATTCTTTGGCTGATAGTCAGTCTGATCATGGAGACCGTTTATTAGCCATTGAAAATGACTTGCAGGACTTCCATGGTTCTTCTGGTAAGCCTAGTAGCTTGGAGTTGAACGAGAAAGAACTGAGCTGCTCGGATTCATGGGCATCTGCCTTAATTGCTGAACTAGACCAATTCAAGAATGAGAAAGTCGGCACTAAGAACTTTACTGTTACTGCATCCAAAAACCTTTATCTGATGGATGATTTCCTTGAGATGGAAAAGTTAGCAGCTTCTGAAAATGGTGGTTTACAAAATGATCTGAGACAAGAAGTTGGTGATGGTGGAAATGAAATGCTTGCCCAAGAAAATGGTGCCTCATGTCTGAAGGAGGAACTCGAAGCTTTGCAGCACCGAGTGTCAGACTTAGAGGAGCAAGTTGAGAATCTAACAGCAGAGAAGGTGGGATTGGAGACTACCTTAGCTGAATGCCAAGGGCGTCTGGAAGTGAAAAGTAGGAGGCTTATGGAAGTTGAGCAAACTTTACTTGAAATACAGCAGCAATTGGCATCAGCAAAGGATGCAAATAGAAGATTTGAGGTGGACTTTGAGGCCATCTGTGTGCAGAAGGAATCAGTTGAAATGGAGCTTAAAGCAGCCAATGCTAGTATAAATGCACTGAAAACCAATGTAGACATGTTGCAGGCTAAGATTGAAGAAGAAAGAACCTCCTCAGCCAATGTTCAGGTGAAGTGTCAAGAATTGGAGGAAATGTTGGCCAAACGGGATCTTCATTATCAGGAGGCTGAGCGGTTGAAGGCAGCAAATGCCAACCATGAGATTAAGATGAGACAGGTAGGCTTTTGATTGGATCTGTTTCAATTTTTTTATGTTATTTAAACTCAGCTGTTGATCTTTTGCTATTTCTTGGTACCTCTTGTAGGAGAAGGAATTGGCAGTTGCAGCTGGGAAGCTCGCAGAGTGTCAGAAGACCATTGCATCACTTGGTAGGCAGTTGAAGGCTCTGGCAAATTTTGATCAGTTGATGCTTGAAACCAATATGGTTGATCCCAACCAAATAGGGTCACCAACCATAGTGAGTTCTGCTTTATCTGAGTACTCCACTAATGTTCATGTAGTAGAGCCAACTGCTAGCAACAGAGACGGTGAATCTCCATCATCAACATCTTCCTCATCATCGTCATCTTTAGTGAATGCAGAGAAAACCAAGAACGGCTTTGGGAGATTTTTTCCACGAAACTTGGGCAGCATCCAGATTGAAAGTGGTAACAAGTAGTAGTTGTATTCTATCAGATGATTATGCAAAATATCAGGAAAATGTAAAATGCAAAGTCTCTTTGCTGACGTCTGCCCTCTCCATTGCATGTTGCTTGTCAATGATTGCTTTATATGAGGAATACAGAGCTGTTCAGGAAGCATTGGTACGTGCTGGCGATCATAGCATGTCCTACTTTTCTTCACTTAGCCACAAGGGATTGCTAATTAACACACTAATTCTGGAAAAAGGAATGCCTAGATGGACGTGCATAATTGAGACTCTTAGAGAACATCCACTTTTTCTTTGCTACTTGTTATCTAAATTACATTCATGGGGGCACATGAGTAAAACATATGTTGTCTTCCCCACCATCTCTTAATGAACCTTGTGGCATTTGTAGCTTCCTTGTGTCTGCAAGGATAGTTTTACTATATCCTCTTCTGACGTCCACACTACTCACAAATGCGGGATGTTCCAACAGTGTTGCTGCATGGCAGTTCAAAGTGATCTACAGGATATGATCATCGATGCTGCTTGCTATTTAACTCTGTTATAGGTATTTTATTTGCCAATGTGTTGATTAAATCATGTCAACATTATTGTTCGTTCTAATTTTGTGCGACTGTGTAAAGTTGTTTGGGGATGAAATTAAATTTTCAGGTACTAGACTCTGATTGACCTTCTACTCATTTTTAGCTTTGTGTACATATCATGCTTCATGTGAATGCAAAAATTTGAGGCTGAACAATTGATGCCAGTCTACTTGAGCCTGAAAAAATGTGACTGATGGAGACTCAAGGCACAATGAGCTTCTTTTGGAGATTTGCTGATAAATTGGTACAACCAACACGGAAGACCACTGTATGCATGACTGCAGACAATCCGCCGACGTAGACCTTGCATCACCCTTTGTTCTTCGTTCAAGTGAATTGTGCACTACCAAGAACAAGTTATTGGATATTATGAATTTGTCCTCTTTTTGCCAATATTGGGTCATGCAGTTATTCAGGGATAATGAGACTTTCATAGGAGCATTATATGTTCGTCTTGTGAATACATCCAATTGCACTCAGGATCCCATACTAATGTGTGACAAATACCACAATTCATAAGTAAAGATGCACAAACTATTTGCTTACCTCGGAAGGAATGGAAAGCCTTTCCTTGCGAGAAAGATCAGTGCACGTTGAGGGTTTACATCAAAGGACAATGGTAACAGGTCATGCACTTTTTATTGGACTTGACTGATGCATCAAGAAAATTTGGTGGCTTTCTTTATGTAAGTTCTGATCCGGCGGAGAAGAGCTAACAGAAACCAATTTCTTGTGTGCAATCTAGTTCAAAACCAAGAACAAAATACCAAACTACCTGCCCAATTCCCTTGATGGAATATTAGCCAACTTAACGCAGACTGCTAACTATAATAGGTTCTTCTCATGCAACCCTTGTCGGGAGATTTGCACATCTTCCATATTAATGCCGAGCATTTCGCGTGCGCCTTTATGAATCCACTTATCTATGAATCTGTTGGTCCTTTTACGTTAGGAGGTTCACATTATCACACATATTTCAGGAGAATGTGTGGCAGATCTGCTTTCTATAGGTTTTATTATTACAAAAAAAATTTGTACGTGGAAAGGCACCATTTTTTGCCTTTGTTTTATGCCGACTTTCTTGGCTCACCACGAATTTTTGTCTTAGGGATTTAAATTTCATTTCAATATGGGGCAAAAGTCATATATCTTTTACGTGAACCCCTTTGCTTTAAATAGTTTCTCCTTGGGAGGAAATTCACAGACATCGCGTCCGAATACGAGGGAATCCACAAATCGTATTGCTCCAAATGGTTTGCCTTTGTCAGGGCACTTTTATAGAATTGTGAGGTAGATTTGGTAGACCTCTCATAGGAATGGCGTTATTCTCATAGGAATGGCGTTATCCATTAGGAATTTCTTTTAGGTAGGACCGCACCAGCTCGAGCTCGACTCAAATGACAAAACTTGAGCTTGAACTCGACTCGAAAATACAACGTCAAACTCAAACTCGACTCGAAAATACAATGTCAAGCTCAAACTCGACTCGTTTAACTTGTTTTACTATTTTCGTTAACTTGTTCATCAATTATAATTCAACATTCATGTAGTCGAGTCGAGTCAAGTTCTTACAACCTAAACTCGACTCGTTTAATATTTCAAACATACACTTGAGCTGGAGACTTTGATGAGCAAGTTCAAGTCGAGCTTGAGCTAGCTCGCCTCGTTGTGCAGCCCTAGTATTAACATAGCATTTCCATGCTATGCATACAAAATGTTCCAACTTTATGCTTGCTTTTGCGTAGACAAGATTGGTAAAGGAAGAAATTCAAGAATTCGAAACTGAACATGAAATATGCAATATCAGTGCTCCTGGAAATGTAAATGATGATTTCAAGTATGGATCTTAAGTCTTAACTTAAAATCCTTAGTTTTATGAATTATAGATTTCGCAAAGGATCTTTCAACACATTGGTAAAAGCATGGCACATCATATTAATAGATCTCAAATATGAAAGAAGAAAACAAATTATAAAAACGGAGCACTACAATGAGACAATCATTTTTTTGTTCTTAAAGAGAGTAGACTCCTTTTCATAATTGAAAGTAAAGGCACAGACTTTACCCAAGAAAACGTGAGGCCTGAATGCAAAATTAGAGCATAAAAGTGATTTGCTAAGTGATTACACTATTTTCCGTAGCGGCAGCGATTGAGCCGATATTAAATTGGAAAAATAAGTGAACTTTTTGCTTTTCCATATTCTGAAAATGCTTAGCAATTTTTTTTTTCAGAAATGAAAAAAACCATATAGGTTCGCATACTGAACGAACAACAACCACGGATCACAAGTTCTCGTTTACACGTGTGACCCCACAACGGGATCAGAGCGGATGGAAATATGTTACGAGCGCACATGTTACAACAATTGGTTCTATGGTGTAGTGGTTAGCACTCTGGACTTTGAATCCAGCGACCTGGGTTCGACTCCCGGTAGGACCTTATTTTTTTATAGCCGTTCGGGAACCTGTCTTCCTCATTTTGTATGATCCTCGTGCCCCCAATGGAATATTTTGGTCCTCAAAATCAATCAACTCTTGCCCAAGCGAAGCGAGGTGCATTTACGAACAAGAAATTTTTTGCACTAAGGCGAAGCAGTTCATCAGACTCGCCGACCCCAGCACTGGAGGAAGGCTAAGCCTATGTCACCTGAGTGTGCGAGGCGAAGCAGTTCATCAGACATGTACTTCTGATGAACTGCTTCGCCGACCCCAGCACTGGAAGAAGGCTAAGCCTATGTCACCTGAGTGTGCGGGTGCCGGAGCGGTACATCTCAAAAGATTTAGGTGTGATGATGCGACGAAAGTATTTTATTATTATTATTATTTTTTAAATTTATTATATATATAACAGAATGAGCATGTATATATAATTATTACAATTTAGTTATTAATGTATATAACATCCTTGAATAATTGTATAGCATAGAAAAATATGAGAACAACATATATTATTTTTATTTAATTAGTAATATGACATTCTAACTGGGCTCGGGTGTGAGTCGGAGTCGCACCCATGTCCAGTGCGCACCTGACTCGATGCGACTCGGGTGCAACATTAAAATAAAAGAGTCTAGGTGACTTACGGCCCAATTGAGCGGATATGAAAATTAAAGCATTTGGGACCCAAAATTCTGGAAAGTTATTGTAAAAATGCTAAATATTAACCTTGAAAATTTTGGGGTGATAACAAGTGTCTTCTCCAACATGGTCATAATATCATGCATGTACTTCCCTTCCCATGTTTATCTATTTCCCTAATTCAGTGTACTGAACACTTGAGGAATCCAATTGGGCATTCACGTATACTTCTGTATTCTCGTCAAACATAGTCGGCCTGTAGTCAGTTGATGATCGCTTAGAATATGCTTTAACTTATCGCACTTTTGACCAAAAAAAACAAGACGTTTGTTTTGTTTCTGATTATTCTTCTCTTTTCTATTTTGTTCTGCAGCAAAAGTTGGTGCTGAAGTTGGACTTATATGATGAGAAGTGCAAGTGTAAGGCCATGAAGACTACTGTTGCTGCTTAGGTATAACTTTCTTCCGTTTGTTTTGTTTCTGATTATTCTTCTCTTTTCTATTTTGTTATGTAGCAAAAGTTGGTGCTGAAGTTGGACTCATATGATGAGAAGTGCAGGTGTAAGGCCATGAAGACTACCGTTGCTGCTGAGGTATAACTTTCTTCTGTTCTTACTGTCGTTCTGATCTCTCTGTAAGCATCTTAAACTCAGCTAGCAAAAAGACTGAGTCAACTTTCTTGGCTGATTTTTTCCTTTCTTGTCAAACAATAATTCCACAATAATCTACAGCAATATATCTTTTATTTCTGTCTTAGATCCTTAATATGTGAAAATGGCACTTTCTTCTGTTCTTACTGTCGTTCTGGTCTGTCTGTAAGCATCTTAAGCTCAGCTAGCAAAAAGACCGAGAGTCAACTTTCTTGGCTGATTTGTTCCTTTCTTGTCAAACAATAGTTCCACAAGTCACATAATCTACAGCAACATATCTTTTATTTCTGTCTTGATCCTTAATATGTGAAAATGGCGTGCCCAAACTAATCTAGGTCATATCCTTGATGGCCTCCTCATTATGAAATGAGTTCTATATCTGATCTGCCTTTATAAACCAATGTCAATTTGACCTAAATCCTGGAAGACCAATCTTAGTGAAGATATCATTCAGTGGTATTTGGAAACCCTTTAAAATGGCAGCATATGCATGGTTCCTTGCCATAACTGATGATCAGATAGTGCATTGAAAGCTCTGAGTTAAAAAAAGCGGCACATTTGATCCACATTCATTCTTATAGTTGGAAAGTCGGTAGGCCATAAATCTCTATCACCCAATTATTTTTTACACAAAAGAAGTCACCCAGCAAGTGTTACTGGTGATGACGCCTCTGATCTTGATTGATACAAATTTGTATGTATAATCCGACCAACCCTCCAAGGGTTTCAAATGTGATTGTTCAATGCTGCTCGACTCTGTTCATCAACCAGCAGAAATTTTCCAAGAAAGGAACACCAAGATGGCGTTGATAAGAGATGGTGGGGACATCAAGGGCTGAACTAGATTTGCCACCTACCACTCTTTAATTCATATATTTCTCAAAGACACCATAATTTTGGTTCAAAGCGATTGACTGGTGGATTTCATTGCATATTAATCTGTCTTTTGGTTAATGCTGTCAAATCATGACTAAGAGGCTCTGTTTTGCTGCTGTATGTTTAAGATTCAAGACTTATTTAGAATATCATCTTGATTCCTTCAACCTTGAAAATTCAAAACTGAAGGCAGCTAACCGTTCACTCTTCCTGCTTAGCGTTGTATAAAAGAACTGTCAATCTGAAAGCACGTAGCTTCTATCGCTATGTGTAGTTATTCACAGTCAACATTGTAAGCAAATGATGAAACTTAGAGCATGTAGCAGCTGGGCAAAACTGCTTCTCACAAGTAAAGTGATTCTGTAAATTTATTTCCTTTCTCCGATTGCTTCTGTAACTTCCGTTGTGATTCTGATTTGATTCGAGAGGCTGAAGAAGCTCCCTTGAATAAGAAAGAATTAGAGGACCATTTTCTCAATTTCTCTTCATTTTCTCTCCTTTCCACTTCGTTCTCTGCTCTTTGTAGTTTCATCATCTGGTTTTGTCGTGCACTAGGGACTCTGATTCGATACAGTTTCTTATAGAGTGGTTTCTTACATGCAGCTGATTGTACTTTGGAAACTAAGCTGAGTTTATTCCTGAGGCCAATGATGAAATTGGACACTCCAATTCTGAGGAGTTTGAAGAGGTACTTCACGTCTTTCTTATGTTTCAGTGGAGAAGCTCCACTGCTTTCTATTTGAATGAAAGTGAGCCTCCATCTATGGGCATTGTTGAAAGACCATTTCTACAGCTTGCTGTTATGATATGAATATAAATGCATGCGATATGAATATGAGCTCAAAATTCTACAATTTAGTCTTGACTACTTTCTAACAATTGAATGTTACTGTTGATGTTATGATAATGTGGCCATTTTGGTGTGAGCTTACGTTATGTTTTTTTATTTAATATTGCAGGAAGTCCTTGGCAAAGAATTAGAAATAAAGCAGGCTCGAGAACCATGTTTTCGGTATACTGTCTCCTACAAACTGCTTGTCAAGAAAACAAGACCGAAAAAATGAAATTCGAGATTGTGGCTAATTTTGTTGTGGTTTGAGGTGTACCTGAAACTTAGACATGAAGTCCATGTAGATCATGTCAATGTACTTGTAACAGTCTTTGTAGAGTTTTTTTCTTCTCTTTATATCATTTTGTATACTTTGTAATGTGATTAGACACATTTTTTTCAAGTTTTTAATGATAACATTTTGGTTGTAAGTATTCTTTTTATTCAGTTTCAATTATTTAAACATATTTAGCAGGATGGAATCTGGTATTGACCACTACCATTGGCAACGGTCATGGCTGTTCCCAATGGTACTATTGGCAACATCTGCTACCGTCGCCAGTAGCAGAAGAGCCGTCCCTAATGAATCCATTGGCAGCGGTTCTCGTCGTTGCAGTAACTGAATGCCAACACTGCAAATGACAACGGCTGGTTTTAACCATCCACTAGGGTGGAGGTCGTTGCCAGTAATACCATTGACAAGGGCTGAAGCTCTTATTGGCGACAGTAAAAGCCATGGACGCCAATAGTACCTTTTGTTATGGTGAATCTGTGGTTCTTTTGATATGGTTCTTTACGCAGGACCTATTGTTGTATTAGTAAGCTTATGTCATGTTTCGGGAGTGTGTGATGCTTTTGCCTATACATAGCTTTTTTCTGCTAATAAAAGGTGGGAGCCTATCTCCCAGCATATTTCCTTAATTCGGCTCATCGATCTATTTCCCATCAAATCAAACATTTAAGTTTACATGTTAGCTACTTCATTTGGCCTTTTAAAAGTCTTTATATGAATATAATCAGGGACGGAATCAGGATTTTCTTCAAGGGCAGGCCGCCAGTCTGACCTTTGAATATAGGTAGGGCCAATTAAATTTTAATACAAAAAATAATATTATTTTTTTCAATGTAAATTTTTTTTTTATTGACCATATGTGAGGCCAGGCCGCCTAAGCTTCATGATAAATTTTTTATTTTTATCAGCATGGCAATATGGAATTCTCTCTCTCTCTCTCTCTCTCTCTCTCTCTCTCTCTCTCTCTCTCTCTCTAGAATTCTCTCTCTCTCTCCCTATATATTCTCTCCCTATGTATATAGAGTACAAGGCTGAAATGACTGATAGTTATGCAGCCCATGACCGACGGACGAGGTGGGGAAAGGGAAGGGGGCCGTCTTGAGCTCTTTTTCCGGCAACGGGTAGTAAGTCTCTGTTCACCCGGAAAACCTTCAACCCTAGAGAGAGAAAGAGACCCAAGCAAAGCTCCTCCATGCAAAAGGCGAGTTTGTAGGCCTTTAAAACGTATGGACGCTCGTCACCAGGAGGTTGGCTACTCAAAGGACCATGAAGCCCTCTCTCTATTTCCTTCTATTTTAGAAAGTTGGTTACTCAAAAGAATTTGGAGAATCACAATTCCACCATGTATGGATATCCTTTATTTTTATTCATTGACCGAAGCCAGCCCTTCTTCTTCCTCCTTCCCTCTCCTTCTCCTCCCTTGGTTTAACGTGCGTTCCATTCCTTTGCCACCTTCTTCATTTCTTTTCTACAAACAAATTCCCTTCTCTTCTCTTCCCTACCCTTTCCTTCGTCCCTCTACCTCTAACGTGCAGTCCATTCCTTTTCCACCATCTCCTCCTCTCTGTCTTCCTCTTAACGTGCAGTCCATTCCTTTTCCACCATCTCCTCCTCTTCCTCTTTCCGGATTGATCGATTTGCTGCTTCTTTTTGGCGTTCTTTCTAACATGCAGGCGGACGTGTCGCTTTTCAAGTTTCATTACCTCGGTAGAGCTATACGATTAAGGGTGGATGATCCATAGACGCGTAAACCTGCCGGCGTCAACACGTGAAGGGGAAGCAGGAAGGGGAGGAGGGGAGGGGCTGGCTGGGATGGTCGATTGGACGTTGGCCTGAACTTTCAGGCAGAAACCTCTTGGTGCAGCGACTGGGTGCGAGGGAGTTGAGAAATGGCGTCCCTGTCGCAGAACCCGTCCAAGAAGGCTCTTCGGAGTCCCGGTGGCTCCAGCACGCAGGGATCCCGCAATACCACCGGCCAGACGGTGAAATTCGCCCGCCGGACGTCCAGCGGCCGGTACATTAGCCTGTCGAGGGAGGACCTCGACTTGTCTGGGGAGATCGGGGGGGACTACATGAACTACACGGTGCACATACCCCCGACGCCGGACAACCAGCCGATGCCCGACGACTCGGTGGCGGCCAAGGCGGAGGAGCAGTATGTCTCCAACTCGCTCTTCACGGGCGGGTTCAACAGCGTGACACGAGCGCACCTCATGGACAAGGTGATCGAGTCGGAGGTGAGCCACCCGCAGATGGCGGGGGCGAAGGGGTCCGCCTGCCAGATGCCAGCGTGCGACGGCAAGGCCATGCGGAACGAGCGCGGCGAGGACATCGACCCCTGCGATTGCAAGTTCAAGATATGCAGGGACTGTTACATGGACGCCCAAAAGGATAGCGGCGTCTGCCCCGGCTGCAAGGAGTCCTACAAGCTCAACGAATTCGACGACGACATGCCCGACTTCATGACCGGTGGCCAAGGCGCGCTGCCGCTGCCGCTGCCGCTGCCGGCGCCGGCCTCGTCCGGTTCCTCCTCCGCCGACGCCGGTGGACCAGGTGGCGGGCAGAAAATGGACCGTAGAATGTCGGTAATGAAGTCCAACAAATCAATGCTGATGAGAACGCAGACGGGTGAGTTCGACCACAACCGTTGGCTATTCGAGACCAAGGGCACGTATGGCTACGGTAACGCGTTCTGGCCGAAGGAGGAGGAGATGTATGGTGGCGTAGAGGGAGGTCTCGGCGGCCCGATGTCAGACATGGCAGACAAGCCATGGAAGCCCCTCACCCGGGTCATCCCCATTCCTGCAGGCATCATCAGCCCGTACAGGTAACGTAAGACATAATCTTCACTTTAATGGCGGATTTCTGATTCGTGGTAGGGAGAAGAGGGGAAGTGGAGGGGAAGGGTAATAACTGATTGAAAACTATTCGTTAATGAACGTGCGCTTGTGGGTATGGCGAGTTTTGCGCAGGTTGTTGATAGCCGTGCGATTGGTGGTGTTGGCCTTCTTCTTGATGTGGAGAGTGAAGCACAAGAATGAAGATGCTATCTGGCTATGGGGGATGTCCGTCGTTTGCGAGATCTGGTTCGCCTTCTCGTGGATACTTGACCAGATGCCCAAGCTCTGTCCTATAAACAGAGCCACAGACTTGCAGGTGCTCAAGGACAAGTTCGAGATGCCGTCGCCGTCGAACCCGACGGGCCGCTCCGACCTGCCAGGTATCGACTTCTTCGTCTCGACAGCCGACCCGGAGAAGGAGCCCCCGCTTGTCACTGCCAACACCATCCTCTCCATCCTGGCCGTCGAATACCCCGTCGAGAAGCTAGCCTGCTATGTATCAGACGATGGTGGTGCCCTCCTGTCCTTCGAGGCCATGGCGGAGGCAGCCAGTTTCGCCGACATCTGGGTGCCGTTCTGCCGGAAGCACGACATCGAGCCGCGCAACCCGGATAGCTACTTCAACATCAAGGGTGACCCAACAAAGAACAAACGGCGGTCGGACTTCGTGAAGGACCGGCGGAGGGTGAAACGCGAGTACGACGAGTTCAAGGTGAGGATCAACGGGCTCCCGGATTCGATCCGCCGAAGGTCCGACGCTTTTAATGCCAGGGAGGAAATGAAGATGCTGAAACACATGCGCGAAAGCGGCGCCGATCCTTCGGAGCCCCTCAGGGTGAAGAAGGCCACCTGGATGGCCGACGGCACTCACTGGCCGGGCACCTGGGCAGTTCCTTCCAATGATCACAAAAAAGGCGACCACTCCGGCATTCTTCAGGTACGCGAATCCTACCGGTCCATTAATCGTTGAGCTTCTTCCTCCTTCCCTTGCTGATTCAGTGAAAATGGAAACGTCGACGACGGCAGGTGATGCTGAAGCCGCCGAGCAGCGACCCACTTATGGGCTGTGCCGACGACGACAAGCTCATCGACTTCACGGACGTCGACATCCGCCTGCCGATGCTCGTCTACATGTCGCGAGAGAAGCGCCCCGGGTACGACCACAACAAGAAGGCGGGAGCCATGAACGCGCTGGTGCGAGCTTCGGCGGTCATGTCCAACGGGCCCTTCATCCTTAACCTCGACTGCGACCACTACATCTACAACTCCCAGGCCATTCGCGAGGGAATGTGCTTCATGATGGACCGCGGAGGAGAGGACATTTGCTACATCCAGTTTCCGCAGAGGTTCGAGGGCATCGACCCCTCCGATCGGTATGCCAACCATAACACCGTCTTCTTCGACGGCAACATGCGCGCCCTCGACGGCCTTCAAGGCCCCGTCTATGTTGGCACCGGCTGCCTCTTTCGCCGCATCGCCCTCTATGGCTTCGACCCTCCATCCAAGCGGAACAAGGGCTCCTCCCGCAAGAACAAGCCGCCGCCGGAGTCCGACACGCAGGCCCTCCGAGATGACATGATCGAGTACGACGACGAGATCGGTATGGACATCCACCCCAAACGGTTCGGCAACTCCACCGTCCTGGCGGAGTCGATCCTGGTGGCGGAGTTCCAGGGACGCCCGCTAGCAGACCACCCAGCTATTCAGAACGGCCGGCCGCCGGGGGCGCTTTTGGCACCGCGCGAACCGCTGGATGCGTCGACGGTGGCCGAGGCCGTGAGCGTCATCTCGTGCTGGTACGAGGACAAGACGGAGTGGGGAGACCGGGTGGGATGGATCTACGGGTCGGTGACAGAAGACGTGGTGACAGGTTATCGGATGCACAACCGAGGGTGGCGGTCGGTCTACTGCATCACGAAGCGCGACGCCTTCCGCGGGTCGGCGCCGATCAACCTGACGGACAGGCTGCACCAAGTGCTGCGGTGGGCGACCGGCTCCGTCGAGATTTTCTTCTCCCGCAACAACGCCTTCCTGGCCAGCTCCCGCCTCAACATCCTCCAGCGCATCGCGTACCTCAACGTCGGCATCTACCCCTTCACCTCCCTCTTCCTGCTCGTCTACTGCTTCCTGCCGGCGCTCTCTCTCTTCTCCGGCCACTTCATTGTGCAGACGCTCGACGTGACCTTTCTGGTCTACCTCCTGACCATCACCACCACCCTCATCGTGCTGGCCCTCCTGGAGGTTAAGTGGTCGGGCATCGGGCTCGAGGAATGGTGGAGGAACGAGCAGTTTTGGCTGATTGGAGGCACGAGCGCTCACTTCTACGCCGTGGTGCAGGGGTTGCTGAAAGTCATCGCCGGAATCGAGATCTCCTTCACCCTCACCTCCAAGTCCGCCGGAGAGGATAACGAAGACATCTACGCCGACCTCTACATCGTGAAGTGGTCGTCCCTCATGATCCCGCCCATCACCATCATGATGGTGAACCTGATCGCCATTGCCGTCGCCTTCTCGCGGACGATCTACAGTGAGGTGCCGCAGTGGAGCAAGCTGCTGGGTGGTGTGTTCTTCAGCTTCTGGGTGCTTGCGCATCTGTATCCGTTCGCCAAAGGATTGATGGGGAGGAGAGGAAGGACGCCCACCATCGTGTTTGTATGGTCTGGTTTGATCGCCATCACCATCTCATTGTTGTACATTGCCATTAATCCTCCCAAAAGCACGACGTCGGTTGGCACCAGTGGTTTTCAGTTTCCCTAGATGAACTGCATCACGGTCGGTCATGATATCGTTTGCATCAATCACGAACGCAAGGTAAACGTAATCTTCATGCATGGATCATGAGAGAGAGAGAGAGAGAGAGAGAGAGAGAGAGAGAGAGAGAGAGAGAGAGATTGTTGTTGTGATTTGCCTTTAGAGTGATGGCTTGTTTCTTTTTGAAAGTGATTTGCCTTTAGGCCTGAAAATTCAAGACTCGTGGGGAATTCTCTGACCTCCATTGACGGTGCCCTGGTCAGAAGAGTTGCAGATCCTGGAAGAAAATTTGAGTTGAAGGAAAGAGAAGGGTAGATCGTTTTCTTGCCTGCCTTCGCTGAACACTTTCAATTTTTATGCAGCTGACTCGAGCGGCACCGTCAATTTCTCCCTTTTGCAGGATTTATATGGTTAATTCACCCTCCTCCTTTTGTACTTTTTTCCCCTTTTCTTACTAATTAAAATATTACTCCTTTCCTTTTTTTTTTTCTCATTGAAATGGGAATGTTTATGATACAATTTTACAAATAATATTCAATAGAGCTGTAGCAGTTAAACACTTTCTTTTTTCAATTTAATTTGTGGGTGCAAGCATATCATATAAGTTTTAAATCTGCATGTCCAGCTTGGGGGATAGCGCGTCTCCATTCCACCGAACAAACGATTTTAGGTCCCATCATTAGTGTTGGGGCTGTGGGAATCCCTCCCGACCTTACTAGTGCTAGAATTAGGGATGTCAGCGGATTGAGATTTAAGAAATAACATCTGTAAATATCTTATGATCAACTGCTTTGGTTTTAAGTAAATATAACCATCTTAACAAGTATATCTGAAACACATGTGCTGCTTGAGTTAGGGCACCCACTTTTTGAAGTTGTGACATATGAATGGTTGGGCATAAGGTCTAACCAAACGCACCAACTTAAAATTATGACATAAGAAGAATATAAATTGTATATGAAGGTATAATCTGATTAAGAGATAAAGTCTTCTATAAAGTTGCATATAATAATAGTCAAATAGTTACCGTATACACTATTTAACTTAAAGTATTTAAAACTATATCACATAAAACTAATTAAATTAATAATTCATATTGTATTTAATTAAAAGTTTTTGTGTAAACAAGCAAACTATTATAGTTAAGGCATCCACTAAACATGATATCATAAAAAATGTATTTATTTAATTAAAATAATAAAAAAAGAAATTTCAATAAAATTAGTATTTTTAGAAATATGAAAATTAATCGCAACTAAATATATATATATATAGGTCGTTGACCGGACTTCTGACTGCTACTCACTGGATCCATTTAGACATGACTAGATTGTAATTTTAATTTCATTTCACAGGATTAAGCTCCTACTTGCACTTATTTAACAGTTTGGCAATTAAACTCCTGCAGCTCTCAGCTTATATATAGAATATAATCTGCCCTCAAAACTGTTGTTTAAAGAAAATCTTAAGCGTTTATCAAAAACTATTACGGTTTAAGAAAAACTGCTCGTCTATGTGCATCTTTCTGTACGCAGTATACGGTAGGGCTGCACATTGACCCGAAGCAGCATTGATGAACAATTTTTATATTAGAAAACCAAGCTCATCAACTCGAGCTCACGAGTGCTATAAAAATTAAGCCGGACTGAGCAGCTCGCTCATGAAAGCTTAGCTGGGTATAAAAATTGTTGTTGTTCGTAGCGCGTTCTTTTTACTTGGATGATCAGACAGAAACTTTGGTCAAGGTTTAATTAACTGCTTCAATCCAGATCCTGGCATCGTTGAAACATGAATGCCATTAATGAACTCTTTATTCCCTTGAATAAGCACGCCAAGGTTGTGAATTCATGTTCATGTTCTCAGAAATGTTTAAACCCTAAATTAAACACAAACTAATTGTTATGGTGCAATTCATGGCTCAAACATACCCAACAAAAGCAGATCAAAATGTAAGTGGAATCCAGCACATAGGATCTAAGAAAAACTACTTGTATGCCGGTTAGTGCAACATAATAGTTTTACTGGCAAAAGTAAACTAAGTGTTTGCAGCTGTTTGTAAGAATATGGCTCATTGTTCCTATATCAAAATTTACTTGCATAAGTCGTAGCACATTCAATTCCTCATTCCACTACATTCCATATTTACTATTGAATCAAACGTCTCTATAATCGATTCGATTTGCCGATAGTAAATATGTGTACATGTATAGCGATCAACGATCTTCCTCTCTTACATATATTCATCAAATCTGGAGCAGCAACTTTCTCAGATATGCCCCATATAGTCAAATCTCTCATTAGTCATTGCCTTTGGATACTAAAGTAACAATATTAATTCATCATCTTTGAATATAGTCAAAATTTCATAAGGGCAACGATTAGTTAGATATATCCAGGGATGTGAAATCACATTATCTTTAGGAACTCGCATCATGAAGAAGCAAGGATCATTCTCCAATTCTCATTTTGATAGACATGAATGTTAGTGCAACATATGTGGTATGTCTCAGGTATTATAGCAAGTCTTAACTCATAATTGTGAGTCTTATGCATGCACCGAAGTTATAAATTTCTTGTTATACAGATCCCCAAAAATCCAACATCTTTAGAGAGCCTAATCTTGTCCTCAATGACTATTAGTCCGACTAAGTTAATATGAGCCATTGGGTCTGGTTACCAACCCTGCATGATTTGGGTGATCATGTTAGTCTTCTAATTCACAAGACCATCTTGACCTAATCAACTTAATGTGTCAAATAAAATATGTAAAATGTTATCAATTATACAAAACATCTCCGTTTACCAACATTCCAAATTTACAAAACTAATCTTGCTATCGACCAACATCCCTTGGTATTGTTCATCTCATCTCTACCTCCCTATCACGTAGTGCCAAAGGTGATCAATTCACGTAAGTAAACAATCTTGACTTGGTGCATATTTTTTATATAGATATGTGACATGCAATAATTGATCATAAAAAAAACTTTATATTTTTTTGTCACACAGATGTTACATGCTTCTTAAAGATAGGTATGCTAATTGGTTTTGAAAGTGGATCTGCCACCATCTCATGTATGAAAATATAATTCAATGACACTTTTCTCTTCTAGACTGTATCATGCAAGTACTTACATGTAGTGATAATATATTTGGTTTTGTAATGAAACTTAGTATTTGTTGCATACACGTCACAACTTAATTATCATTATAGACACTTATAAGGACACTTGTCTTTGAGATAATTCTGAGATCTTTAAAGGTTCTCATCAACCCAACATCTTCTTGTACTGTTAAGTAAAAACATGTATCATCCATGTAGCCTTTAAGTTGCATATCAATACCATGATAACACGAAGCCAAATTCTCTGTGTCTTTCAGGTACCACATGATTCTCTTGATAGCTTTCTAATGAGACATTCCAAGGTTTGATTGACATCAACTCATCATTCCAACCACATGTGACAGATATTAGACAACCAATTGCAGTCAAATAGGGTACTTTGGACATCTGTTTTTCCTCTTCAAGTGTCTTAGGGCACATTCTAACTGAAGACTTTCACATTTATTCATAAGAGTATTAACGGGTTTGCAGCTTTGCATGTTGAATCGTTTTGAAATCTTCTTCATATATGACTTTTCTTATAAAGCAAAAAGTCTTTTAGAGCGATCTCTTTTAATTTCAATATCCAATATGAGTATTGTTACTTGTAAGTCCTTCATATCAAAATGAATGGACAGTCAATTTTTTATCAGCTTCACTAACTCCAAAGTCACACTAACCAATAAATCGTCATCAACATATAGGAAAAGAACAATATTTTGTTCTTTTATCGTTTCATATATCCACAATGGTCTCCCTCAATCATTCATAATCATTAGATAGTATGATAATGCCCCAAGCTGTAGGTACTTTTCGAGCATATATCGTTATATTCTTGAATTGCTTGTTATATGTTGCTAGTTGTGGTGGCAAACTTTCTCGTAGATTGGAGTCTTTGGATGAGACATACGATTGGATAGATCTTGTGACCAGCTCCCCAACAACACTAAATGTGCTGAGATCGAATTATGTGTAGCCAAAAACCGGTTTTTGGAATTCTGAGTTCTTTTGAGAATTCTGAAAAACTTAAATATACTGTTTAAGAATTGGGGAGTTGTTTAACTATAAACGTAGGTTACTTTTAAGGAATTTAATTACAAGTTAATTGGTTGACTAATAAAATTAATCAGAGGATTAATGACCTTAAACGGGATTAGAAAACCTTTAGTCATGGCTTAATCATGGATTGTTGTTAATTAATGAATGAGATTAACCATTAATTGCACTACTAATTTTTAGGACTAAATTAAAATTTGCTTAAAATAGAGGGGCTAAGTTGAAAATTTGGTAAGTTAAAGCGCTGGTCAAGGGTAACTTGACCAACATAGAGGAACTGTGGGAAAGAGAGGAAGAAAGAGTGAGAAGAGAGAAGGAAAGAGAGAGAGCAAGAACGGGAATCTATAGTGTGACTCTAAATCTTGTTACATATTAATATATTATTTATAATTGCATGTTATGATACAGTGTATGGATGTGCTCTAAATATATGATTGGTGGAAGTTAGAGTCGTGGCTGTCATGACTATGATATATAGGTGAATAGCCTAATTATGTGATATATGTGTTGCCGGTTTATGTTTAATGATCTGATGTTGAGATCTTGAGCATGAGCAGGGCGTAGGCCAATGGCCTAGGGCTGGATTTACTGTGAGCAAAACATACAGATTAGACATCAGTAGAGCTCCTTTTAAAAGGGGTCATGTGGGCAGCATATGAGCCCGAGTTCCAAGATTGGACTTACTAGCAAGGAGCACATCTCCACGTAGAGCATGGGATGGCTGCTATAGCAGCCATAGTGGAGGTCAGCCTAGTTGGATGTCACAACAAGGTTCTCCCAGGTTCTACTATTCTTGGTGACTCAATTATAGTGTGTGAAGGTTGTAAGTTGTGTAACATCTTGTGGAACCCTATATATTCCATTATAGAGTTATATAATCTTTCAGTGCTCAGAGTTATGTATTTGAATGTGTATCATATTTTATAATAACTATTTCTTGTCCAAATGGAATACTTAATGCATGGGCTCCTTTGTTGTTTTATTTATATTTTTATGTTTGAATGGACGATGTATGTGTGAGCCTCATAGACAGGTCATATATGACTCTTGCTATTGTTTGTTTTCAAGTACTCATGCTAAGGAAGTCGACTCGAGATCATGATGTTGTCAAGATAGAGGGTAATCATTAGGCAGTGTGCCTATGTTAATCCTTGTTTCATTTTGGTTGTGAGCCTATTTTGTGTACATATTGCTATGTAGGGTGATGTCCTTTTACATAGTTATTATGTTACGATGGATTTATTTTAATCTTTTGTATATGAGTTTTTATTCCATATGTAATATGTATTTTGCATAGTAGACCCATTGGCACATCATTTTAATAGCTTAAAGCACATATTTGTCTGGGACGAGTCAAGCCGTATACATCATTGTCCCACTGTTTATCAATTATGTATGTGTTACATGTGTTGCATTATGTTTGTACGTAATGTATGATTGCATGTACTATTGTTACAATTATAGTCTCATGAAATTTTAAGTACTACTGCATAAATGATTACTTAAGTCTATAAATGAACCACTTGAGTTTGCAAATTTTGCACTCTAAGCCTTTGGTAATAAACCCTTCAAGTTGTTTCATATAAATTTCTTCATCTAGTTCTTCATTTAAAAATGTTATTTTCCATTTGATGTAATTTCAATTTCATATATAAAACAATGATTAGTATAAGATGAACATAAGTCAATTGGACAATTGACAAAAGTATCATCATAATCTATGTCTTTTTTTTGTTATGTATCTTTTTGCTACAAGAGAGCTATAAACCTCTTGATGGATCATTTTATATGTTGCTTAACATTGAGGACCCATTTATTTTCCATAGCTTTTTCCTCCATAGGGAAATCTACAAGTTCTCAAACTTTGTTTGTGTTCATGAATTACATTTCTTTTATTGCTCTTTTTTACTCTTCCTTTTCTAGACTGTGAAGATAATTGTATACATTGTTTAGGATATCCATGTCATCAAGAAATGTCATCATGGCTTCACCTTTTATTTCAAGTATGCAACATGACATTTTTTTCCTCTTGCCCTAAAATAGTACAATATTTATATTGATATCCTGACCCATGCATGGGTTACTCCCACAATCATGAAATGGTTGAAACACCTGTAAATCATTCTCTTGAACTATAGTCTCTATATGTTCTCCGTTATTCAAATTCATATACTTGAGTATCTCTCTTTGTATCTCTCTTCTTGGGGAAATCAATTTCTAAAAATATAGTATCCACATAATCTGTCTTATTTGCACTCTCTTATGCATTTTTTTTTAGGATTCACAAACCGTAAAGTATTTGCAACATTGAATAAAGATGCATTTCTTCACTCTCGATCACATTTTACCATATTAGTAAGAAGGATCATCGACATATGTTATAGACCCCTGGGTTTTCAAGTGGATTAGTTTAGGTCATCCATCCATCCATAGTTTATAAGGAGTTGATGAAATAGATTTAATGGCTAAGTGATTAAGGATGTATGTTGCAGTCAACAAACTCCTCAAAAGAGAAATGGTAGTTATGCTTGCGTCATCATAAAAATTCTTTGAATTGATCAAACAAATATTCTCTACCTCAATATGTATGAAAAACTTTGATTTTGATCAAGCTAGTTCTCGAAAATATTTATGAACCATCTTAAGCAATCCAACACATAATACTTATGGGAGATCAGATATGCATAACCATATCAAGGGTAGTCATTAATAAATATAATAAAATATGATACACCACATTTAGATGTCACATTTATAGTTCCAATGGATCAATTGGAATGCAACAAAAGTTGCAACTGCTTTACTAAACGGCTTCCTAGTTGTTTTTCTTGTGGTATGTGCTTGAGAACCTAATAGTCCCTTATAAGTGTGGCTATACATTCTCTTGTGTTCAATATGCTCTAGGAAAGCATGACACATAGTTACATTTACATATGCGAGGAATTAAAATATCTATCATCCACATAGTATGCATCATGATTATTTAGAATGAAGATGCCATTCATTATCACACCATAATATAAAATAGTGTTTTAAAATAAAATATACATTGAATTTTTCTTAAAAATAGGTTTATAATCAACAGATTAAATTTGCTTGAATATCGGGAACGTGAAGCACATCATTCTGCAACAAGTTTCATCCACTTGGCAAACATATTGTGATCACATCTAGTTGGCAAGTCTCAATCCCTCAAACTTGTTCACGACTTTTATTTCCCACAAATAACCATCTTTTTACCATTAGAAACTTTCGATAATCAACAAACATGTTGTGATCACACTTCTTATGGTCAGTTGCTTCAAAGTCTACAATCCACATAAGATAAGGTTTATCAATTAGAATACAACTAGAGATGAAATAGTAAAAAAATACTTAATTATACAGATTTTTACATTCTTTGATTTGCTACACTTTCGTGCAAAGTGGCTAAACTTACCATTGTTGAACCATTTACCATCTCTCTTGTCTTATTGTCATGCTTTTGCAATGTCACTGCTTTTTATTAGTCTCTTCTTTGCCTTGTTCTTTTGTATGTTTCTTTTGTATCACTCAAGACCATTTGCCTTTTTTCTTTTGAAATTGGGAGTCTTCCTTGACTTCCCTACCACAAAAGTTTACTACTATATTTGGTACTTCCAAGCACACATATTCTAGCTCTAAATGACATGATATGTTGTCAAAAGTTTTGAACCTTTCATTGTGTTTCGTTTAATTTCATGTGTTCTCAACTGCCGAATTTGTTGTTTATCAGTCCGGGGATGTCCTACAAATCTATGCTCTCTAATCATATTTATCATTTACTAGAGATGTTGCTTTTAGTATGTTGATGTTGCTTTTGATTTGAATCAAACTTAAGCATGAGCTTTCTCAGTTTAGTGGCCAGTGTTCCATTAAATTTGTCCTTAACATCTGATGGCACGTAATATATTCCTTGAATTGACACATAGTATCATCCTACAGCTAAGTGACGTCAAGTTATGTCCAAGAGAGGCTTCGAAGGGATAATAAAGCAAGAGAGGTCTGGCCAGTTTTCGTCTTCCTTTAGTTACATTTTTTCTAATTGCATGTCCCCTGGTCCTTTCCCATTAAAATACCCCTTTCCATGTCCAACTGATGAAACCGACCCTTAAATTGGAGTTTCAAGTCTTGTCCTAGTCCACTCATTGAACCAATCTGAGCAAAGCAATAAGATTGTTTGTGTGTGTGTGTGTGTGTGTGTGCCCCTTAACAGTCTCACTCAATGTGTGCAACACACCTTTGACCTCACGCCTTGGTTCTCTTCAGGCCATCCTAAAGTGAGGTTAAGAGGTCGTTTGATGGCATTGGAGAATCATGGAACAGAACAGACACATTCTGTTTTAGTAAAATCGATGCAAACGTCGAACAGAAAACAACCAAGACAAGCAGGACAGAGAACAAGAGGTATAAAAAGCTGAAGTGTTCCAACGCCTTCCGTGGTTTACCATGAAACAGCCCTCCCCCAACCCCGAGCTCCCCTTCCTCTCGCCCTTTCTCTTCCTCTCCTCATCCTCGTCTCTATCCCCGAGCAGCTATTTCTCCTCCGTCTCCCCACCCCCCGAGCTGTGCCCTTTCTCTTTTTCTCCTCCTCCTCTGTCTCTCCCCCTTCTCTCTTCTGAGTCTCCCCCTCGCCCACTGCTCTACCCCTTTCTCCTTGTTCTCTCTGATGCTCTCTATGCCCATTTCATTGCTGCAAGGAGCTCCATTGTCATGAATAGCTTTTTTCAGATGAGTTTTTCTCTCTTTCTCTTGTTTTCTCTCTCCCTCCCTCCCTCTATTTGTCTCTAATTTGCAGAAGCAAAGAATACGTTTTTGAAATCATAACAAATCTCTTCTAAAAGCATAGCACAGTGGAGGTATTAAACAGACCCCTAATTAGATTAGGGGTTTGTTTAATGTCTGAAAGCATAACAAATTACAATTGGTTTAATACCTTCACTGTATTCACCCTCTGTGCTTTGGTCGGTAGTCTACACCCTACACATTCAAGTGAGTTTCTGTTGAGTCTACACTAACTGAAGGAAAGTAATTGTAACTTTACAAGGGTGCTGGTTTCATTGCTTTGGAGAACTTGCTTTTCTTTGCAAAAACATTTTTTGTAAGGACTTTTCTCTCTGAGAAGTGATCAAAGTTCTTGCTGTCATTTAATTTATGTCACTTTTGTATTTGAGGATTGTAACCCAAGGACTGGTATAGGATATTGGGCAAGATCATAGCAATGTTAATGATATATGTCAGTCAATATCTTGTGTGTTAGCAACAAAACCAAGGACATTGATTGGTGCAGTGCTTCTTGCATGTTGCTTTAAAATCAGTTTATTTAGTATTGATTTAAGTTCTCTCCAACAGCACCTTCAGTTGCTTGCTAAGAAATTGAACCATGAAAAAAAAATCTACTAACAATATACTTGTTGTATGTGTTGCAAAGAAGGAATTTGACCTGCTTTATTCATATCTTATTTCTTGGAGTGCTGAACATGCACAGGATCTGTTTGATGAAATGCTTGAAAGGGATGTCGCACATGGAGCCCAAGGAAGATGAAGAGGGAGAGGAAAAGGAAGAGGAGACGTTGCTGCTTGCCTATCCCTCAATTGGCCCCGCTTAGCGATGGAGCCAAACTGATAGGTTATGCTACATGGACTGGCTTCTCATTGTACAACAACCCTACTTTCAAACTCATTAATAAATGATTTCCAATATGAAAGAGAACTAATTCTTTTGGTAGCTGACAGAAATGAGGACATTTGTCAACTTAATGCCATTGTCTTGTTGCTTTGTAAGCCATAGTGTTTTCTTCCTTTGAAAGTTAGGAGAATAGACTTTTTGATAGTTGGTGTTATATTACACAAGTTTATCTTGATTTTATTAACTGATTGTTGTCGTCATTTGAGTGCATGTTAACCTTGAATCCTGAATGCTTAATTTGTTTAAGATGAGAATTATAGAGATAGATTGTTGAACACCTTTTTTAGGAGGGGTTTGAGAACTATTTCAAGAAACAATTTGCTGTGAATGACCAATTAAATAGATTAATTGAAATTTTGCAAAGGTTGATGGTTCCAATATCTATAGGTTAGGTGTTTGCTACTTACAACTGTCCAAATCTGAACAGTCTTATAATAGAAGCGCTTCTTGCTTTGTCTCACTGATTTGTTGCTTAGGTCATTTGAAATGTTAATGGTGGAGACATATTGTATAACACCTTTTTATTTGACTGAAGGACTTCAAGCAAAATCACTTTGCTATTTTAACACACATATTTCATGGTTGCCTTCCAACATGTGGAATTTTAGTTCCATCCACAAACAAACATGGAACTAAAATACTTGGAACAAAAGTTCCAAGTAAACAGGATGGGGTATGGAAATTGATACTTTTGTTCTACCTGAAAGGTATGCGGTACTAAATACCCATCATTTTGATTTTTGGGTAAATGGAGAAGGTTTAGGAAAAGCAAGGGAAGACAAACAGTGAAAATGGAGAGAGTGGGGCGAAATGTTATTACACTTGAAAACTAAAAGTTATAATGTTGCCCATAATTTTGAATTTTAATAAATTTAGGAACATCATTCTTTGATATGTTTTGATATAACATGTTCAAAAAAATAAGATATCATATAACAGACAGAATAAATATAATAGTCAAAACTAATTAGAGAAGATACAAACACTGGATAGAATAAACAGTTCGAACAGAACATAAACAAACACCAGACAGGACAGATTGAACTATAAAAGACACAAACATAGACAAAATGGGTATATTGGACAGGACAAAAACGAACGTTAGACAGGACAGACAGAACAAACATATGTGAAACAAACACCGAACACGAAGAACACAATGTTCTGTTCCTAAAATCATCAAACGGTGGACAATAATGTGTACACACCCAGATATTACATTCGTTATGGGGATGTTAAGTAGATATTTGTGCATCCCAGAGGTGGATCATTGGAAAGCAGCCAAAAGACTTGTGTGATATCTAAAAAAGACAAAAGATTGCAGGCTCACATACATGAAATCAAATCACTTGCAGATCGTTGGGCATTCTTATTCCAATTTTGCTGGATGCCAAGATAGATCCACATCAGGCTATGTCTATCTATTGACTGGGTGAGCAATTTCTCCGATAGACACTCATTAATTCTTCTACTATAGTAGCAAAGTTTGTTGCTTGACATGGAGTTACACTATGACAATAACTCTGCAATCCTATATTTCAACAACAATAGGAGTTCATCAAAATACATTGATGTTAAATATCATGTTAAAGAAAGAATTCAGAGTGGTCAACTGTCTATTGAACACATTGATACAAACTCTATTACTGTGGATCATCTCACTAAAGATGTTTTGCCCAAGGTCTTTCGTGAGCATATTGCTTGTATGAGTGACTTGCCATTTTAGGATTTATCATTTTGAATGGGAGTTTGTACTTGGATACTTTTGTTACAAACATGTTGACTTTTGTTATAAAATATAGTTTTTTTAGTTCACTCAAAGTTTATTCGGCTGTGATTTCAAGTATAAGATTGGACCTTGGAAATATATATGTTAAGATCACATTGTATGCAATTTCTATGCTACACAAGCATACTTGACCTATGTCATTAATTGTGTTGATATGTGTGACCACTAATAAGTCTGGTTGCGACAAGAGTGATCATGATCCCTTTGATTTCATATTGGCATGATTAATGGACGAGATTGCCTGAGATGATGGAAAAAATAGCGATTTTGAAATTATAAGGATTAAATTGTAATGTACGATTCTTTCATAACATATATGACCTAAATGGGAGATTGTAGGCCTATATATGTGTCGATAATCGTACATTACAGGCTATATATGTAGATAGACCCAATTTAAGGTGATCTAATAAGTTTGGGTCTATATCATCTCATCTGATATGGACAATTTGTGTAGAAACCAGAGAGAATCCATATCCGATTTATGATGGGAAAAACTGTCATTTGGACCCTCATAAGTCTATAAATAACGTTGTGGCTCTCAAGGCATAGGGGTTAGGAGAACTTCCGTGGTGTGATCTCCTCTATCCCATCTTACAGGATTTCGTGTCACACCCTTGCAGCCTCTGGAAGATCCACTAGGCTCTGTTCTTCTTGCGCAATAGACATCTGTACGCAATAGACATCTGTACGCTTCCGCAAACTTCTCAATGTCTAGCTTGATCAATACCCATGTTTTTGGCATGTAGCATATTTGCTTGCTTATTCATACTCCAGACTTCAGCTCACGCTCTTCTAGTGCTGGCACGGCCAATCACCTTGTTGCAGATTTTGCTCCTAATCATCCAAAGGTGCAGAATGACATCAAAACCTGAACTCGAAATCTCAGGTCTACAGCCTGAAATCCATCTTAAGATCCCAAATCATCAGTTCCTGTTCTGATTCAATGAAAATCCGGTTCAGAGATTTCCAACTAAATAGTGTGCCAAATTGGTTGGAGCTGGTAATCGGGAGATCTTCCCTTGACGGCCTACACCATTAGTGACGCTCCTGAACAGAGATGAACCTCAATTTTGGCTACATCTCCTGGAGGCTATATATGCCCAAAAAATCGCAAAATTTTAGTTCAGCAGGTTTCTGAGTCATTGTATCACTGGCCATAAGAATCTTATCATGAGTACTTGCTAATGAGAAAGTTTCATATTACAAGGAAATCAGCTTGCTTCTTATCACAAGTTTACATTTTACACCGTCCATGATTCAAAGAGACAGGTGGCGTTGCACAGTTTGCTTTCAGTCATTGTAGATGTAGCTGGAGGAAGCATCATTGGATTCTTCAGACTGGATTTGTTCTTGCGAAAAAGCCTATATCATTAGGAAAAAGACGGGGCAAAGAGAAGCTGCTGATTTCAGTCCCCATGAACTTGAGCTTGCTCCCGCCTGTATGCTTTCAAGAGGTCTCGCCCAAGAAAAAAGTTGAGCAGATTCATTCCAGCCATGCCAGTCAGAGCAAGTGGGAGGGCCACACCTCTCTCAAACTTGTGAGCATCTCTAATAAGCTTATAGGTGATGAGGACATGGCATCCTAGCCTGGCTGTAAAGAATGCCAGCCAGTTGAACACCCACTCCAATTGCACGACTCTCATTTTCCCATCACGAACTCCTGACATTCTGCGTATTTTCCTTAGATGCAAGAAGATCGAATGCAGCTGCACATAAACACAATTTATGTAAGAGAAAAAGAGAGAGAGGTTGGTAATCAGAGATGAAAATTTCATTTGCCTTGGCAATATAATTTGGTGATGGAATCAGTCACTAATCACATGATTCGTTGACTTTGAATGACATTGAAGATATCAGCATAAGTAGAGTTTCAGTTGTACCTCACACACAAGAGACATGATAAGGTAGTTGATCGTAATGTTCCTATACAGGGCAAGAGTGAAGCAGATGAGCAGGACCAAATGGTGTAACAAGATGGAAGGGATCCAACCGCTATACAATCGATAATGCAGCATGTCCCACTGATCATATGCAAAGTAACCACAGGAGAAGCACAATGCAGAGTATGCACCAGACCACAAGCCATCAACTAACTGCTTGTGTTCAAACATCTCCTTGATACCCTTCTTCATCCATTCATTTGCCAATATCAGTACAACTGCACCTCAAAAATGAAACTTCAGCTTAAAAGCAAGCAGAACACATGGTTATTAGAAGAAATAATTGCACACAAGGATATCATATCAGCAGGGGAAATCAGATCTGCCCATTAAGAGAATCTAACATGATTTCACCCAAGTTGGTTTTACACATTATCTAACACTTAGGTAAATACCATGACACTCATGGCTCCACCAGTGCTTGAAAGACGCATAAAACCACTTTATATGAAAGATAAACATGTAATAGACTGAAAAAACCACTTTAAGGATCCTTGAAACTTCTTTGTCTAGGTGCGTCTCCAACTGTACAAGCATGTACTGATCGGCTTAGGGGTCAGATGGCCTAGAAAAAGGTTTAGCAATTATAGGATTTCTACTAACTGATAGCATAAGACAGTTTAAAAAAAAAGATCAAGGTGGATAAGCACCACATTGCATTCTTTAATGGCATGGCTAGACTTAACAATTTCAAGAATTCCTCACAGAGATTTAGTTTCCTGTATGTCACATGGTAACAGTGAAGTTGATAACAAAGGAAACCAAAAGTCTCTTGGAACCAAAGTCTAAATTACACACTACTAGCAGAAAAGCTTCCATGCGGACAAGATAGACAACAACAGCATCTGGTGTGTTCTTCATCTAGTGATATGAAGTGCAGTAAGGACGTAATTGCCATATGAAGATCCAGGCAGACCATGCATAGGTACCCCTTCTCAAGAGTAAAGTGTTTAATACATGAACAATAGCATCTACAGGCAGCAGTGTGACAATATATTAGAAGGGCAAGCCACTGATCTAAAAGCACTCCGGTTTGGAATTTAGTTGAAGATCAGTCTATAAGTTTGTGTGCATCGCCAAATATCGAACAGATTCAACCACGTCCCATCAAATCCTTGGCTTCCCCATTCTTTCCTTATATTAATAGTTCATCAGTGGGAAATCTAGCACAAGTTGAGCCGTGGACTTAAAACACCCTTGTCCTCCTGTGAGAGCCACTGAGTCATCTTAACTATGAGAGAGGAACCACCACCTACAAGTTACCATCTAGCTATGTTGCATGGACATGGTGACAACTGACAACATTTGACAAGTTATGCGAGTGTTGAACACCATAAGATTACAATTTGGACATAGTTGTATATATTTTATCCTTCTTCTGTTTATTTCCAAACCACAAGGGAGAGAAGGAGGTGCAACACTTCAACCCTTTTCTGCTAAAAAAGAAAAAGAAAAACAAAAAGTCATAACGATTAATGGGAAAAAAAAGGCACAATGATTAAGAAGTGTCCATGGAGAGTCAGTCATGGTGCTGGAATGTAGAAACGTTGGACATGACTCTTCATGCTTATTGAAGTGCCCATGTAAAATAGCTTTCTAGTCAATATATAAACAATGACATCTACAGACAGCAGTGTGACCACAAAAGGACATGCAAGTGAAGATCAGAAAGCACCCACATTCCATACCTAGTTCAACCTCAGTCCATCAAAACTATTCCGTGCATTCTCAAATACTGGAAAGGATTCAGCAATTTCTCATTAAACTCTTGGCTTCCTCATTTTTTCCTCCAATCAGTGGTGCACCAGTAGATAAGTCTAAGCACAAGTTGGACAGTGGATCCAAAAGTGCACCTGTCGTATGAGAGCAAAAGAATCTATCTTAACTGTCTCCTGTAGCCACTGAAAGCTTCTATCAACATCAACAGCTTGATCCACAAGTCACTTTCCAATCCTGAAAGTTGACTGGATATTTGTTGAGTTTACGCTGTTTCAAGAGGATAACTCCACACATGAAGGATAATAATGAGAAATTTGATCCGAGCAAAGCGGATGCTTGACTGCAGGTGAACTCATTGGCCAAGTTCCAACTGCCAAGAACCTCTACATAAAGTGCTGAAGAAAATATGTTATCTTCAACGATGTCTAAATCAAGCACAGGTACAATGATGATGATAATGTGTATTTCTCATCTATACAAGATAATTCAGTCTAAACCGACAATTATTTCATGAGTGACATGAAGGCGGTTAGTTCATATGTCGACTACGAAAGCTATTCACATGCTCATCCACATGACAGTGAGGAAATGTTCAAGTTCTAGGACCAATGCTTTAGCTCTTTCTGCCAAATATGAGAATTCAAGGCCTAACTCTTAAACGGGTGGGCTGGATATATCTTCTAGTACTAGTAACCCCGAGGCATATAGGAGAAGATCTACCTTGTTACGGAATTCATCTGGTTCTGATGATCTGCATATCTGATGCCCTGTACATTCAGCTTCTAGATCAAGTTGAAAGGTTGCGACTGGAAATGCAGACCGAAGTACCTTGGCCATGGATAAAGTGCTTTGAGCAGGCCTCCATCTAGGTGTATGGAGTATAGGTGAATGTATTTGTGGTACAGTCTATGGAAAGGGAACGTGTGGATTATGATTTGAAGCTGAGATCTGCTTAGAATGAAAAAAAGATTCAACGAGAACAGTGAAAATCCTAAGGTTCACCACATCCAAAGGCAACAGCTTTACTCAGAGTTCCAGCTACTATTACAGGAGTGTTGCACCAATGGAGAAAAGAGAAGGTCAACAAAGTTTAACGAACAAGAGTTTGAGATTAACCAACTTCAATGAGTGTTGTGGAAAAGAACAGGTCAGCAAGGTTCAATGAATAACTTCAGTTTAACTGACTCAGCGCCCTAGAAGATAACATTATACCATTAGCCCTTTGGGTGCCATTTCTCTTCATGTGACACCAATAGCACACAGTCCAGAAATTTTCATAGTGTCACACTGTCACTTCAACAATAGATCTATTTGCTTCTGTCCAAAAGATAGGCTGCACCATAAACCAATAGCCAAAAAGAGGAAACCATTCTCATGCTTATGTCAAAACAAGGTTCTAACTTCTAATACAGCTCTAGGACACTGTTAGCCATCGAGTGAAGCTTGAGCCAGTCAAGCAGGGCTAAGATTTCCAACAAAAGAATTAATTGTTTGCATGGCTTTCTTGTGGGCCAAATTACAAGTAGAGTTGTATTTGTTCATATAATTTCAATTTCAGGCAAAATGCTCTCCACTGTCTGATCATCCTAACCAGTCAAATGGACTTAATCAGGTTAGTACAGGCACCAAGCTAGCAACTTGAGGGTTCTTCATTATTATACAGGTTCACATCTATGCATTAAGGAAACCAGTGGGGTTCTGTCAAACAGACGGTTCCTCAATGGAAGCTGAGATTCAGGGCTCTGCCACCTTAGTTGTAAAAAGCACACCTAGATGGGCTCTAGGCAGCAACCTTTTCGATTAGGCTGGGCTCCCTAAGCGCCCAAACTAAAAAAAGAAACTGAAATTTTTCTTCCTTCTTCTTTTCCCCTTTTTATCCTTTTTTCTTCTTATTTTCCCCCTTTCTCTTGTTGTTCTTGTTCTTCTCCTTCTCCTTCTCCTTCTTCCTCTTTTTCTTTCATGCACTGTTTTTGGCACACCTAGGTGCCACCTAGTCCTTATTGAAGGGCAAATACCTACGCTTACGTAGAGTTTTTGACTACTAATTCTGCTGTCTGGCCCAATCTACACCAGAAAAGATCAAGTAATTGAACTAATACTGGACCAGACCTGGATTAAATGGCTGCCGCCCATGCTCAATCTCCTCATTGGCACTCTGGATCAAAATCTGAACACACATCATTTGATAGTGGTGGTCTTCAAGCAATCTCGGCCATTGCTTGTGCCTCGTTGACTCCGCACTACCTAGGATTGCATCAATTTTTACCCTAAACATGACAGAAATTGCTTATGTGTTCTTGATTCCTCGCTACCTAGGATACGATCATCGTGTTTTTCCAAATATGGCAGGGATGTCTCACTTAATAGCCAAAGATAAGTTTATCAGTTGCCTTGCGAACTGAGAAGGGGCTTCAGTCTAGAAAAATTTGTGCAACAGATGGTATGATCTTCATGGGACAATTGCTTTGCTTTCCATCACTTGCCAAAGAAAATAACGTTGAAAGTGATGCTTGATTGTTGATTTATTTTCTCAAGAGACTGTGGATTTTGCCAACTGCAACTACGCCTCTTTTCATCCTTCATAGGCATCTATTTGGTGAAGAATTTTCCTTTCATGGTTGTCAGGTGCAGGACTCAAGTGACTATAAGACCGGTCCCATTCTTCACTTGAGAACAACATACATGCATTATAGGGAGTTCAGTACCGCCTGTATCACATAGCTCTCCTATAAACTCGCTCTTATACTCCATTTCATTCCTCGCCGTTCTTTGCATGCTCGTCATCACCTCGCTGCTATATGAATCACTCTGTATACAAACTACTCTAGAAGAAAGTGTCTGCTGCCTGCTATAAGCATCAAACAAACCCACTAAGCTCAAGCTATCAGCATAATCTCTCCGCAGCAACAGCAGCGACTAACGAAATTCTTCTCCACCAACGAAAAAACACGCTTTTTATTGCTTGCAAGAAAGAAACGACGAAGTAGAAGAACCACCAAGTTTAGGAATTCTTTAAATTCCATAAAATAGCTCAACGGAACCAAATAAATAAGCAAATTCATATAGAAAAGAAGAGGAAGAAAGAGAAAGGACATTTAGGGGAAGGATGAAGGAGCGCACCAAAGAGGGAGGAGAACGAGGAATGAAGCAAGGAAACGCAGGTATTGACGAAGAGCGGGTCCTTAGAAACAGTGAGACGGAGGATCCAGTTGGCCCCCTGGAAGAAGAGACAGCCCCACAACACGACCAAGAGCTCCCTCCTACCGTTGAACACGATCTCGAAGAGCACAGACACTGCCCACAAGATTAACGTGGCCAAGAAGAAGGCGCCGGACCCCGATGACTCCATCTTCTTCCTTTCCGCCCTCTCCCTCCCACCAGGCATTTCTGCGCACCTACCTCTTACAACCGTCTATCGCATCCCACCATCATCATCACTACCACCAAATTCTCTCCACAGAAACTGGTTCCTCTCCCACTGGTAGTGAATCCATATACCACATGAGGTAGAGGAACTCCAAGGCAGAGCAGCAGGATTGGCCTTTTCTTATTTTTGACGCTTCTTCGTTCCTGGAAGAATTCTGTTATTCTCTCATCCTGCTAATCGTCGTTATTATCGATGAACTCCATTAACGTGGGGAGGTGGTTGCGCGACAAGGAGAGAATCAGCTTCTCTGGCAAACAGTGAATGCAGCCATGTCAACGCATCAGCAATAATAAATTCTTGTTGGAGACATTCTCCTAACCCTTATAAGAAGGCAAACTCACGAAATCATCTCAAATTTTGATGCACTTACTGAA
This sequence comes from Nymphaea thermarum, assembly GCA_011799765.1. Taxonomy (NCBI): domain Eukaryota; kingdom Viridiplantae; phylum Streptophyta; class Magnoliopsida; order Nymphaeales; family Nymphaeaceae; genus Nymphaea; species Nymphaea thermarum. Next base: position 77,331 of record JAANDH010000773.1, on the reverse strand, counting down.
TGAATACCAACTTATTGAGCGGTTTAGTGATCGGAGTTTAAAACGGGCCCCCCTCCTACTCCTTGGCTAGGAATGTTCAACGAGGAAGGCGAGAGCTCGAGCTGAGCCATCTCCATCCTTACTCGACTCATATATTCCTCTCAACACTCAAGCTTGACTTGTTTAAGCTCGTCAGTGAATAATGATCCTTATCTTCTCAAGCTATGAAAAAAAAAAACAAGTTTAATATTGTTCTATTGTTCTTTTTTAAAACATAAAATTATTCATAAAAAACAGTGTAGAAAAAGCACCACCTAAATTTCATTGCTTACATCAAAAGTCAATTATATACTGATTCATACAACCTATCATTGAAACAAAAGAACTATTATCTGGTTCGCTACTTGCTGTTACAACCTCAAGTGGAATGAAAGAGAGAGAGGGAGGGAGGGAGAGATGGAAAATAAAAAGAAAGAAAGACAGAGTAAGAAGACATGAAAGGAAAAATGAAAAACAAATGAGCTGAGATGAGTTCAACAAGTCAAGCTCATTTAACTCGAATTCGACTGGTTTATAAATTAGGTTTTAACTCGAGCTCGAACTGGATGTGTTTAATAAAAATGAGTCTAGTTGGAGCCTTAGTTGGCTCGACTAGTTGTATGTTCTTATCAGTGGGGGAGGGGGTATTTTTATAGTTTTTAAAACATTAAATATTTTTAAATAATTTTTTAATAGCTTTTGTTTTACTTTTTGCATTTAAAGAGACTCGTGACCATTGAAAAGAGAGAGAGAGAGAGAGAGAGAGAGAGAGAGAGAGAGAGAGAGGGGCATACTTGTTGCAGGAAAGAAATTTTGATTTTAGAATCAAATTTAAGTTCAATTCAGAATTGACTCTTGATTCTAGAAACAAAATTTGCTGTCTCTTATTCTTTGATTATTTTGTGGTAGTGACAACTCTTTGCAGCTATAAACATGATAGAACCTTGTCTCCTTTCTTTTACACATTTTCAAAGAGGGAGTTTCCCTTATGTGTTTCATCTTGGTACATGTAGATAGGGAAAGAAAGAAAGGAAAGTTGATAAAAGCCAGACCACTTGGGTAAGAGACAGAAACAATTTTTTTTTGAATTAATTATTATTATTATTATTTTGAAATCTAACCATATAGATATGATCTTTGATGAGAAACATGTATAAAGTTAACTGTTTTCTTACTTAAATTGTGTTTTTTTAATGGTAAAAAAATGGACTGCTCTTACAACATCAAAAGTTTTGGTAGTATAGAGATCATTTTTTCTTTTAAACAAAAAAGAGTCGAACTAAAACATAATTTATATTAAATTAGTGTTTATAAACACATTCTAAGGTTCATATTTTGTTTAGAACACTTTTTAACATGAATTTAATAGGTCTAGTTTTCACCCAAGTAGTCTGGTACTTACCAATCTCTCTCTCTCTTTCTCTCTCTCTCTCTCTCTTTATATATATATATATATATATATATATATATATATATATATATATATATATATAGAAAGAGAGAGAGAGTGGATCTCTTCTAGATGGCGGCAGATTTAAATATTTAACCGACCAGTAAAATCCGTTGGTAATGTTTTCAAAAACCCGGGCATCGAATCGCTTGACATTTGAAACCTGGGGGCTCGGTTCAGCTAAAACTTGAGCTGGAACATAGTCTGATTAAATTTATAAATATATATTCTAAATATAAAAGAATATATAAATATAATTAATCATAATAAAATTTAAAATATATTAAAAAATTTTATCAACACGAAGTAGGCTTAATCGGTCCCACCTAAACAGTTTTGATAAATTATCGGGTCGGGCCGAGCTGGTGACTTTTTTTTTTTTGAGCTCGATTTGAGTCGGACAGAGTACCAGGCACCTGTGGGCTACTCGACTCGATGCCCATCCTTGCCCAATCGACCTCTTAATTAGAATACAATAAAAATTTAATGATAGTCCGAAGTTTAAACTGTCAAAACTTCACATACATAAGCTAACCAAAGATTATAAGACATTGATTGTGGGGGAGTCACCATTTACTTTTGTTACCTTCTGTTGATATTAATATTTTAATTTAATTAATCAGAAATTTTGTAAAATATATCTAAAGATTTATTAATTGAGAAAATATGCCTAAGTTTCAGATATCAGTTAAAACCGGACCCAAAGTTTCAGATATCAGTTAAAACCGGACCTAACAATTGTTGATTAATTATTATTATTTTTTTCAAGTTTATCGTTGAAAAATAATTATAATTTTTTAAGACTCAAGAAAATGATAAAAAAATGATGAGCGTCTCTAAAATAAGTTAAATGGTTGTTTGGCAGTCGAGCTACGAAATCGTGCCAGGTGGCACGGTGGCTTGGCACGATCTAACCCGTCGATCGGTCGCGGAAGACAAACATTTACGGGAAGCTCCCCAATCTTAAAGGAATACCAAGAACAGGACTGAGATTCGATATTTACGAATCCAAGCAATGTTTAAGAAAATAATTTGTACGTAGCCGTTTCCCAAACTCAATAAGTCTAACCGTAGCCAGAATTATCTTCTTCATATGTTGCGCATATGTAAAATTTCGAAGCATAGGTAGGTTCTTGTCAAGCCAAAACTTCCAGCGGGGGAAAGAAGAAAAAGAAAGCGGAGGAAGGAAGAAAAAGAAAAAGAAAAAGAAAAAGAAAAAGGAAAAGGAAAAAGTCGGTGCGTGAGGAGCGAGCAAAACCGCCATTCCGCATTTGACCGAACCGAACGGAGCGGCCTTCGAAAACGGGGGAGTTTAAAACGTAGAGGAGAAGGCAGTTCCTTACTTTGGAAGAAAGTTAGAGAGATCCTGTTCCACGGCTTCATCTGGAGGAAAAAAACGGAGACTGAGACGAAAACGAAAGAAGATTTTGTGGGAAGGTGGTAGAATCCAATTTCGTTCTTAAATAAATTCGAGGTGCCAAGAGGGAGGATGGGAAGAAGAAGGAGCGGCTGCATTTCTCCGTCTGTGTTGACTTGCTCCTCGTCGTCGCTGTCTGTCGTCCTCTGGAGCGTCGTTGTCCTCTTGGCGGTCATCATGTCTGAGCAGCCGGCGCAGCACCAAGCGGCGAGTTCTCCCACTCCGGAAGAGAAGCCGGCGGTTCACATCGTCTACATGGAGAGACCGCCGGAGGGGGAGGCCGCTGAGCCTGAGGCTTACCACCTCAGGACCCTCGCTTCGGTTCTTGGAAGGTATGCCGTCGTTTGAATCTAATCCTCCTTCTCCATCTTCGATGGTCCTTTTATTATTTCTTTCATTCTTTCGATCTTTCTTTCGTTCTTTCGTTCTTTCGTTCTTTCTTTCTTTCGTTCTTTCTTTCTTTCGTTCTTTCTTGCTTTCGTTCTTTCTTGCTTTCGTTCTTTCTTTCTTTCTGTCGTTCTTCCTTTCTTTCGTTCTTTCTTTCTTTCTTTCTTTCGTTCTTCCTTTCTTTCGTTCTTTCTTTCTTTCTTCTTGGATTTCTTTCAATTCTTTCTCATTTCATGATCGGTGTTTTTCCTGGATTTCTTTCAATTCTTTCACATTTTCTGATCGGTATTTTCCCCTTTCCGGTGCTTTTCTTTTTCTATTCTTTATGTTCTTTTTCCATGAATGAACGCAGTGAAGAGGCCGCGAAGGCTGCTCTTATATACAGCTACTCAACTGCCGCTAGCGGCTTCTCGGCGAAGCTCACCCCGGAACAAGTCGCGAAGCTCTCGAGTAGGCTCCTCTCTCTTTCTTGTCTTGTTTTTTATTATACGAAAAGATTGACGTGCACCTTCTTGTTTTCTGGTCTGGAATCCTTTTGCTGTATTCTCTGTTTGGCGTGTTTGCGATTACCCAATTTCACTAGGAAAAGTAGGTTGGATTACGATTATGACTATTTTCAACCAATTACGAATCTGCCAAACACTCTGGCGCTTGATCATTCGCTGGCTAATCTGTTATTTTGTCACGAATCCTGAAAGGTTTCGTTCAGTAGTGCTAGATTTCTATCAGGTTGTCCCATTTGGGGTCACTTGTGTTACTTTTAGTTTCTTGCTTCACTTGGAAGAAATTTTCGGATTCCTCAAATGCTGTCCGTTAGACCGTGCATGCAATCTCCTTATGTTGTCCATAAGGACAAACGTTGTGCATTGACATAGTGTTTGCTGTTTATTTGACTATGTTAGGGAGTAGGCTAGAATTAGATAGGTTTGGGGATGCAGTATGGTGGACGGGGTTGTAACATCGTTCCAACATCGGTGTTTATTTTAGAGTATACTTCCTTTTTCAATCTTGTTGAAATGTGTATCTTGTTGACTGTATTATTTCCCTATACCTGATATTTAGTTCTAGGGAAAGAACCAAGGATGATGAGAAACTGATTTTCAATTTTCTCTGTAGTTGTCAAATGAATGTTCTTGTGATTCTATTGTTGAAGCCTGTAAGGAGGCTCAAATTTGAAGAAATATCATGTATATGTATCGAGAACCATAATCACAGACGTATCTCTGAGGTCCTTTTTTTTTTTCTTTTTGGTGATGCTAGTTCTCAGGAAAAACTTGGTCACTTCCAAGTTCCAACAAAAATAAAATAAAATTGACAAGAACAAAATAAACGTGAAGCTAAGAAGTAAATGGAAGAAATGTAAACACAGATGACTAAATGATTATGCGGAGATGCTCAAATGCAGATGTTGATGGCCACAATTTTGAGAACCAATATATGGGTAGGAGATGTAAGTAACAATAGAAAAAAAATGTGTGGTTTACTTACTTAATTCCATGTGAGGTGAATGAGATTTTCATCTTTGCTTTCCTGCTGCATCTGAGTGATATTCTTCAAGACTACCGATTCTGGGAGGTGATTTTGACCTTAAGTGCCTAAAGGCATTTAATTGTTTCATTTGTTAGATGTGATTCTGATGATGGGTGCCTAAGACACGTAGGTAATCTCGTTTGTTGTTGGTGATTTTGAGTTTGTATCGAGCAAGCATTTTCTAAATTGAGTTCTTTTCTTGCTTCTTGAAATATACTTCCTGGGTCGTATGAGAATCATCTCCATGTGGTGTCATATGGAGATTTAGCATGTGTTGTTTTATTAGTTGCTTGACCGTGTCAATTTTTCCTCAGCAATATGCTGTTTTATTTCAGCATTTGTACTTCCTTGTTTGTTTGGCTGATTTTTGTTTCATTCCAAAACTGATATTTTAAAATTGCAAAGTGGTGAGTGATAAATATTTTGCTATTCATCTCTTTGTAGAACAACCAGGGGTTCTGATGGTAGTTCCAGACACCATATATCAACTGCATTCAGGAACTGCAAGTGTGGATTAAAGAGAAACCTACGAAGCTCTATCTCAAAGATGAAGATGCTGAATCAACACCTTATAAGCTAATCTATAAAATAAATGAGTTTGTAATATGCAGTGTGTGACCAGAAAGATTCTCAATAAGGATTGTGGTGTATAATGTATATAAAAGTAAAACCTTTTGGTTGCAGTTTATGATTATGACTTTTTGAGAGGGTAAAGGTTGCATTTGTTGCTTCATAGATGTACATTGTCTGATGATGGTAATTGCTTGGTCAATTACTAGTCTAATACTGTCCAGCATGAGTGAAAGAAGTTCTGCAGTGACTTTTCTGTCAACTCTTCTGGGAATCTGCGTAATTCCAATGAGTTGCCTTTTTTTTTTTTTGACCGGATGCTACCCTTCCCAGCTGTTCCTGGGAAACACTTGATTTTGGTTTATTTCTGTTATCTCCTTTTGGTAATTCCTACACTTGCTCTTCTATGAGTTGCCTAAAGCCCTAAACATTCTAAACCCCGTAAGGGTTTGAGCACATGTGCCATCTAGCTTTTGGACAATGCTGACCTTTTGTGATGTTGTGAGGGATAAGCAGGTAACTGGTAAGCTAATTCAGTCATAGTGCAAAAGGTGCATAATCATCCCAAAATTAAGTTGTAGGATAATTTTTATTAGGGCTTCAAGCTTTTTGTGCTTGGTCAACATGATGATGAACAACAGAAATTTCTGCATCTGTTCAAAGGAGTTTCCAAGTGCAGATTGCTTATGGACATGGTTTTGGAAGATATTGACTTTCTGTTCAATGTCCATCCTGATCTGAAGAGTTGATATCCTATATTTGTTTCTTGTCGCTGATGGTTCAGCTTCAAGATTGTAATGAGGTAATCTCATGATCCACGTGGAAGGAATACCATAAATGTTCTGGAGACATGTTTGAAAGTGATGGTATCTATTGATTGTGATGACTGATGATTTAACTTAAAGGTTCTAATGGGGAAACATCATTAGCAGTGTGGAAAGGATGCTACTGTTCTGGAGAAGGTTCTATTACCTGAATAAATGTGGTTCCCAGGCTTTGTAGATATGAGTTTGATTGACTTCCAGTGGAAAAACTTCTTGAGTCTTTACTGAGGTTAACTGTTACAGTACTTGAGGATGTTCCTTGCCTGTTTCATTTGACTCCCAGATCTTATACCTGTTGGTATTTGATATTCAGAGCTGCTTGGCTGATTGAGTACCCAAGTCAAGATAGCCTCATGCGTGGTAGGATTTCTGATCTAGATTGTCCTAACCATTTGTGGAGAGGACTTTTATTTTCCTTTTATATACAGATCTTTTGCCCTTGGTATTCTTTATTAAGAGCTGCTTGACTGATTGCCTGCCCAAGTCACAATAGCCTGATGGCTGCTGAAATTCCCGATCTAGATTGACCTAACCATTAGCATCAGCTTGTATTTGCTTTCTGAACACTTTCATTTGCTTTCACATTCTGTTCTTTGTTGGAGGATGTGATACATTTTGTACTTCCGTGTGGAGAAAATAGAGTTTCTGTTATCTTCTTTAGACCTGGTTGAGGTTTATGATGGTCCATTCTGCAACTTGTTCCTTTTTTTCATGATGTTTTCCAACAAATGTATGAGCAATTGAGCATGCAAGGCATATCAGGGCATTGCATTGTCAAGTTGCCAGTTGCCACCTGTTAAGAATGATGTTAAGTCATGGTATGAGCGTTGCCTTCCAAGTTTCCAACACTATCTGCAAAACTATGTATTGGCAACACTAGTACTTTCTGAAAGGCGGAGGACATCGCAGAAACCACAAAACGTGCCATTATCTATAACGCCCTTTTACCAGAGAATTCTTTAAACCGTCAATTGTCTCTGCCTGAGGTGCCATTTCGGTTGTTCACGGATTTACAGGTGCCGTTGTTCATATGCAGACATATTGTTTGTTATATAGTTGTATGTCAATTTGATTGCTGTCCCTGCAATGTTGATTTCTTTCCTATGCGCTCATAAGTTTTTCATGTTTTGACAGAGGAACCTGGAGTTCTTCATGTGGCTCCGAGCATGACACACAAGCTTCATTCAGGAACTGGTGGTGCGCATTGATATATCCTTGCTACTGAAGACCATATGTTTGTGTCTTCGTCACTGTGAAGATAACCTAGATTATTGTCATGAAGCGTCTTAACTGTTCATTTTTTGAAGGGTTATCTGGATTTCGTGAACTTTGTTTTACCGGCACTCACTGTACTCCATTATGTGAGTACCTAACTATGTCTCAGGCTGTGAAGCCCTAGTGAATGCATCTTTTCAGCGAATTGTAGTTATGATATATTCACTAGTATCTGTATAATGCACGGACAGCGGCACATTCGACTGAAAAGTGAAATGTTTTTTTGTAAACATAAGATGCTGCAACACAGATTTTGTTTATAGCTTTTGTTGGCTATGGTTTATTTAGTATTGTTAAAATGATTAAGAAAAACAGTATAAAATATTTAAAAATATGACATTTACTTGGGAAGAGAAATGTTTGCTATACCTTGGGAAATGTGATTTTTGGATGAGGAGAAAAAATTCACTAAATCCTATTTATTTGTAGCTAGAAAAGGGGGTGAAAGAGTCGAGAATCTTATATAAGGAGAAAATTTTCACTATCGAAAATTTCTTCCTTGGTAAATAATCACCTTGTGTGATTGTTTTGCAAGGGTTCACTTCGAAACGACAGATGGAGATGCCCTTCATCTTGCTTGGTTGTTGCTTAAAGCTTCCACTTTGAAGCTACAGGTGAATCTCGCCTTAGTTTGAGTAACGGTGTATTTGATACTGCATACTTTACCACCCTCTCTCCGATACCGCGTACTTTACCACCCTCTCTCCTTGCACCTCCACTAGTGACAAATTTACTGAACCTTTGACAAAAACTGACTTCGATCAGGTGTTTTTGCGGATCTTATAGTCTATGGATCTAAATGCTTTTGAAAGATAATGTTTAAATCTAAGATTGAACTGAAACTAGTTACATTAAGTTGGATTAGACTGGATTTGGAACAAGTCAGATCCAACTCGAGTCTGAATTGTTTTATATCCTTGTATGCTGTTGCCTGTTGGAGGGTTGAAGAAACCCGAGAGGAGGAGCCCATGATGCGTTTGAGGAGTAAATTTTGAAAAGCAGTAGGAAGTTTTGAAAAATGATGCCCTATCAAATGCTCTCACCACTTATATGTACAAAAATTTGAGTTTTCATATTAGAGAACTCATGACTTATTTTATTACGTAAGAATGTGGGCATGGCATATAAAACAAATAAAGCAGTAAGCAAGGTGATAAACATCGTACTAAGCAGCTCTCTCGACATATTGCAGTTATATGAATGTTGGGTTGGGTTCAGACTCACTTGACTACCTTCACTCTAATGTTGTATGATCCAAAGAGGCCTTTTGATATTTGTCCCACCAGACAATGTAGATAGGACATTCTGTCCATCACACCTTTGTCTTGTTAGTAGTGTTTTTTGTCTATCTTTTAATAGTTTTGGGAACAAAACATGATGTCTGTTTTGTACGTTTATTTTATGTTTTATCTGTTATGTGAGTCATGTCGAAAGCAACACATTTCCAAGGTTTGTTTTCTTTGGATCTTGTGTGTTCTATTTTGTTTGTCATGTCGAACAAGAATGATAAAGCTAAAGAATCTGCACTATAAAGTGCTTACACAAGGCAATAATAGTTTTGTGCATAAAATGGGGTGATCTATCAAACACTCGAGCTATTGTTTGATAATCATTCTTTTGTTTAGTGAAAGTAAACACAAAATGTGTTGATTTGTCCTATCTACATACATTTCAAGTGCAAGGAGTTTGCCAAGTTTACAACAGATCTTCCTACTGTTAGTTCAAGAATGTTGATGTTGGGTCCTTTAGGTACTCTTATTGGACACTTGTAGAAGTTATAGATGATGAACCTATAGTATTCATCTTTTGGATTCTATGCTTTATAAGGCTATGATGGACAAGGATGTTTTGAAGGACCACAAGCTAAAAGATTGCATACTAAAGAAATGTTACTAAAGAGTATAAGAGAGTCAGTGACGTGACATATAGTGAGAAAAATGTCAATAAAAGTTATTTTGCTGAATGGATCAATGAAAAGCACACTCATTAGCAAAGATGATTGTACTTATGTTGTTCTTTTGTAAGAAAAACCACAACGGATGCCACAAAAAGATGTAAAAATGTCATTAGTACATACTTTTACTTATAGAAAAGCAACATCAGTAATACTTTCAAATTAGACAGATGTTGTTTCATTCTATCAGGTATAGTTCTTCAAGAGTGATTTAAGTGGCTCAATGAAAAGTGTATGGTTAATTTTCTAGGAATGTTAGCTAGGCTGGTGGGAAACTTTTCTTTGCTTTCTTAATTTGCCAAGAAGAAAGAGGTAGAGATTGTTCTAGTTTAGAGGCTTTCTTAGACCTAAAAGCATGTTTTTAGGTTTAAGGTCTCTATGTTTAACCCCTTGACAATGCATGTACTCCATTCCTTGCAGAATCTCAAGAGCAATCGCTATTATTTCTTAATGAGAAAGGTGCCCAGGCTTAAATTTGTGGAGGTATACCTTTAAAGATCCGAGGCTTAATTTGTGGAGGTATGCCTTTAAAGATCCATGAGATAGGTTTCAGTGATGAGGCAAGAAATTAGTGGCTTTCTACATGCCCTTACTAACTGAAATAAAGAATGAACTCAGAATAACTGATCCATGAACCTTGTGGACACTTTCATCAAGGGAGAATAGCAATTGCTCTTGACATTGCTGAAGTACTTGCATTTTCAAGTGTTTAGACACAGGGACCTTAAACCTGAAAACATGCTTTTAGGTAAGCCTCATAATTAGAACAACCTCTATTCTTTTTTTTCTTTTTGGCAAATTAAGAAAGCAAAGAAAAATTTCCCAAAAGCCTAAAACAATACATATTTTGTTGAGCCACTTAAAGCACTCTGAACTATGTTTGATAGAATGAACCACCATTAGTGTTGCTCGAAAATATTACTAATGCCTTCTGTTACTAAAAACATGTGCTAATGATGCACTTTTCTTTTGGCCTTTTCTTACAAGATAACAGCAACAACAAAAGCCATTTTCATTGATGAGTGTGCTTTTCATTGGTGCATTCAGCTACATATTTTTACTTTAACATTTTTTTTCGCACTAGGGGTCACATCATCGACACTGTTATATTCTTTAGTGAACATTTTTTTAGTATGTGTTCTTTCAGTTAGTGGCTCAGTTAAAACATCCTTGTCCAACAAATCCTTCTAAAGCATTGAATCTAGAAAATGAATAATACAAGTTCATCATCTACAACTCCCACAAATATCCAATATGAGTACCTGAAGTATCCGATATCAATATTCTTGTACTAACAGTGGGAAGATCTGTTGTGAACTTGGCAAACTCCTTGCGCTTCAAATGTATGTAGATAGAACAATCAACACTTTTTGTGTGTTTTTCACTAAGCAAAGGAACGATTATCAAATTGTAGATCAGGTGTTTGACGGATCATCCATTTTGTGCACAAAACCATTATTGATTCATATAAAAGCAACTACAAGAAAAGATAACTATGTTTTCTATAAAATTAGGAAATATGTTGCTATTTCTTGACAAATATGGGTAAGATAATATCCAATTGCTAATCTCCAAGGAAACTATATCAGTTTTGTCTTCTACAAGCACTTTATTGTGCACATTCTTTAGTTTTATCTTTGTTGACCAGAATTTTTTTTTTAAATGGCAAGGACAAATAACTATTTTATACCTATGAAAGATATTTTGTCTACAAACAAAGTTACAAAAAATGCTTGTGGAAAGGAGAAGACAGAGAATCTGCCTAATTCCAGTTTTATAGTGTAGTCAAAATGACATGTATTCAACTCATGAGCTCATCTTAAGGGCCTGTTTGGTTGGAGGGAAAAGGAAGGAAAGGGAGGGATTAAGCAATCCCTCCTTTGTTTGGTTGGCTAACTAAAAAGGAGGAAAAGGGAGAGAAAGGGGTAAAGTGTGTTTGGTTGGGAGGGAAGGGAAAGGGAATGGAGGGAAAGGAAATGATTGTGTAGTGTAAATGCAATCCCTCCCAAATCGGATTGGGAAGGAAAGGAAATGGAGAGATGAGCAAAAGTGTTGACCGCCCACAATACCCCTTCCTTCACGTTTTTAATTTTTTAAACATTTTGACTATTAATGGTATTATTGTAAAGTATTAATCTTTCCTTTCTTTTGTATCCAAACAAACTTTTTAATCACCTCTTTCCATTCCATTTCATTCCATTCATTTTCCTTCCCTTTCTCTTCCCTTCCCTTTCCTTTCCCTCCCTTTCCCTCCCTTTCTCTCCTACCAAACAGGGCCTAAAGGTCATAAATTTGTTACACGGAAATATCTGTTCGTTTCTTTTTTAGATCTTTTTTCTCATACTTCTGTTACAAAAATGCATAATAATGTTTATTTATGAAAAACAGTTATATGCTTTAGCTGTTGTATGAAGATCTACATATGGTTGTATAGAAATTGTTATTTGAACCCTTTCTACGATACTTCTTCCGAGTTTAGCATAATGTTTCTAACGAATGCTGCTTTTTAGAATTTTCCAGGCCTATCCTTTTCATTTTGACATATGTGAAACAAGTTCTGAGAAGATGGTTTAGTTTCGACTAAATCTAGAGAGAGAGAGAGAGAGAGAGAGAGAGAGAGAGAGAGAGAGAGAGAGAGAGAGAGTAGTACACTGCAATTGTAGCTAGGGAGAATGTTTGAGAAGGAAACCCTTCACTCGTGTGAAAAGACAGAAAGAGGGAGAGAGGTGAATAAGAAAATGAAGAAGAAGAAGAAAACGTAGAGCGAAGAAGATCAGAGAAAGTAGCGGGAGAGGAATGTCTCCTGATAGAGAAGGTAGCCGGAGCTCAGGGGCTGAGGCAGGGGCCATGGCCTCCCTCAGATTTTTAAAAATTAAAAAATTTACATGTAATAAAAGGGTTAGTAATCGGGGAACCTATGGAAATGCATCTCCGATGCAGAAAAACACCTTAGAAGGCGATCTCTGATGCCGTTTTGTGCATTGCAGATGGTTTTATGTAACAATGAATTGAGTTAAACTGATTTGTCATCGAGTTGATACGAAGGGACCGATTGAAGCTCATTTTGAGAATATCGGTTGATACAATCTTCACTTCTCTTTCGTATCTGATCATTCAATGAAGAAAAAGATGCATCAAAGTTAGATAACCTGAAGAAGTTCATATATGCCTTGCATTTCTATTTCTCTTCATTAAGCAACATTCCAAGAGAGAGAGAGAGAGAGAGAGAGAGAGAGAGTACTACCAAAAAATTACAGTATCCGCTTGCTTCCTTAGTTGAGACAACTCATTTTTTGCTCACTTCTAATTTAAATTTATGTCAGTCCAATCCATATAAACTCGCCATCAGAAATGAACACCTAATTTCAAGATTATTTTGTGCTTATATAATCTCATGATCGTTACATTATGCTTGGAAGCTCAATCTCGAAGTTGAGTAGAGTTTAAGATTGGTTACTTTTTTTGTGGGCGATGTGTAGGCAGCTGTCCACCTTAGAAACTTCTCATTTTTATATCCTGAGCAATTTTTCTCAGGTACACTTTAAAAATTTTATATGTAGTACCCTTTAACCAGAATTTCCGAATTTCTGGTTCTGTCCCTGATTCGCAAGACAAACCTCAACTAGGTATGCTAATTTTATCACTTATCAGTCAATAACTTGGGCTTCACTTGCGATGACTAAACAAGCAAATTAAAGGACTCCGGTTGAAAAGCCTGAGCTAATTAGAGTCCGTTTGACAGTAAGAACTAATTAGAGGTCGTTTGACAATAAGAACATTTCATGAGTATTACTTCATGAATTTTTCTCAATCTTTAAATCAAATTCATGAAACGGTGACCAAATGTTCCTGCCAAATAACCCAATAAAAAGAGAGGTGTGATCCTTTTGGCGCTATCTTCATGCCTTGTTAATTCCTCAGGCCATCAGGTCCCGTTCATGCGTCCGTTAAGAAAAGCAACTTTCCACTAATCAAAGCTGTCTACTTTTGCTTCTTCGTTCAATTTAAGGGCATTTTGCTTTTTGGCATTTTCTGTTTAACTTGATCTGTTTTGATGACGATCCGCGTGTTTGTCTGTCTGTCCATTGAACGGGCATTGATAAATCCTACACTTGCTCGTCTATGAGTTGCCTAAAGCCCTAAACATTCTAAACTCCTTAAGGGTTTGAGCGCTTTTGGGCAATGCTGACCTTTTGTGGTGTTGTGAGGGATAAGCAGGTAAGCTAATTCTGCCGTAGTGCAAAAGGTAAGTAATCATATCGTCTCAAAATCAAGTTGTAGAATAATTTTTTATTGGGGCTTCAAGCTTTTTGTGCTTGGTCAACATGATGATGAACAACAGAGATTTCTGCTTCTGTTCAAAGGGGTTTCCAAGTGCAGATTTTTTACGGACATGGTTTTGGAAGATATTGACTTCTGTTCAATGTCCATCCTGATCTAAAGAGTTGATATCCTATATTTGTTTCTTGTGGCTGATGATTTAGCTTCAAGATTGTAATGAGGTAATCTCATGATCCACGTGGAAGGAATACTATAAATGTTCTGGAAACATGTTTAAAAGTGATGGTATTCTATTGATTGTGATTACTGATGATTTAGTTTCAAGGTTCTAATGGGGAAACATCATTATCAGTGTGGAAAGGATGCTATAAATGTTCTGGAGAAGGCTCTAGTACCTGAATAAATGCAGTGGTTCCCAGACTTCGTAGAGATGAGTTTGATTGACTTCCAGTGGAAAGACTTCTTGAATCTTTACTGAGGTTAACTGTTACAGTACTTGAGGATGTGCCACCTTCGCCTCTCATGAAAGCTGTTACATTTAGCTCTTAGATCTTATAACTGTTGGTATTTGATATTCAGAGCTGTTTGGCTGATTGGATACCCAAGTCAAGATAGCCTCATGCTGGCTAGGATTTCTGATCTAGATTGTCCTAACCATTAGTCAAGAGGACTTTTATTTTCCTTTTATATACTGATCTTCTGATCTTGAGGATGTTCCTGTTTCAGCTACAGGTGCTGTTGTTCATATGCAGACGTATTGTTTGTTATATGGTTGTATTCAATTTGATTGCTGTCCCTGCAATGTTGATTTCTTTCCTATGCGCTCATAAGTTTTTCATGTTTTGACAGAGGAACCTGGAGTTCTTCATGTGGCTCCAAGCATGACACACAAGCTTCATTCAGGAACTGGTGGTGCACGTTGATATATCCTTGCTACTGAAGACCATATGTTTGTGTCTTCGTCACTGTGAAGATCACCTAGATTCTTGTCATGGAACGTCTTAACTGTTCATTTTTTGAAAGGTGATCTGAATTTCGTGAACTTTGTTTTACCGGCACTCAGTGTACTCCATTCCGTAAGTACCTAACTATGTCTTAGGCTGTGAAGCCCTAGCGAGTGCATCTTTTCAGCGAATTGTAGTTATGATATATTCACTAGTATAATTCACGGACAGCGGCACATTCGACTGAAAAGTGAATTGTTTTTTTGTAAACATAAGATGCTGCAACACAGTTTTTGTTTATCGCTTTTCTTGGCTATGGTTTATTTAGTATTGGAAAAATGATTATTAATTTTTTTTTTTCGAGTCTGAACTTTTCTATATCCTTGTATGTTGTTGCGCGTTGGGGGGTTGAAGAAACCTGAGAGGAGGAACCCATTATGTGTTTGAGGAGTAAATTTTGAAAAGCAGTAGGAAGTTTTGAAAAATGATGCTTTCTTTTTTCCCTGATAGGTTGAAAATGCTCTCACCACTTATATTACAAAAATTTGAGTTTTCATATGAGAGAACTCGTGACTTATTTTGTTACGCAAGAATGTGGGTATGGCATATAAAACACATAAAGCAGGCAACGTGATAAACATCACCAATAAGCAGTTATCTGGACATTGCAGTTATCTGGACATTGCAGTTATCTGAATGTTGGGTTGGGTTCATACTCAATTGACTACCTTCACTCTAATGTTGTATGATCCTAAGAGGCTGTTTGATAACTGTCCCACCAGACAACATAGATACAATGTCCTGTCCATCACACCTTCGTCTTGTTGTCATACCTTTGTCTTGTTTGTTTTGTTAGCAGTGTTTTTTATCTATCTTTTAATAGTGTTGAGAACAAAACATGGTGTCACTTTTGAACGTTTGTTTTATGTTTTGTCTATTCTGTTAGTCATGTCCAAAGCAACACATGTCCAAAGTTTGTTTTCTTTGTATCCTGTGTTCTATTTTGTCTGTCATGTCGAACAAGAATGATAAAATTAGAGAATCTGCACTATAAAGTGCTTACACAAGGCAATAATAGTTTTGTTCATAAAATGGGGTGATCTATCAAACACTTGAGCTATTGTTTGATAATTGTTCTTTTGTTTAGTGAAAATAAACACAAAAAATGTGTTGATTTGTCCTATCTACATACATTTGAAGCGCAAGGAGTTTGCCAAGCTTACAACAGATATTTCTACTGTCAGTACAAGAATATTGATGTTGGGTCCTTTAGGTACTCTTATTAGACACTTGTGGAAGTTATGGATGATGAACCTGTAGTATTCATCTTTTGGATTCTATGCTTTAAAAGGCTTTGATGGACAAGGATGTTTTGAATGGACCACAAGCAAAAAGATCGCATACTAAAAAAATGCTATTGAAGAGTATAAGAGTGTCAGTGATGTGACATCTAGTGAAAATAATGTTAATAAAAGTTATGTTGCTGAATGGACCCATGTAAAACACTCTCATTAGAGATGATTTTACTTATGTTGTTCTTTTGTAAGAAAAATAACAACAAATGCCACAAAAAGATGTAAAAATGTCATTAGCACATGCTTTTACTTATAGAAAAGCAACATTAGTAATACTTTCAAGCAAGACAAATGTTGTTTCATTCTATCAGGGATTGTATGATTGAACCTGATTCTTCAAGACTGATTTAAGTGGCTCAATGAAAAGTGCATGGTTAATTTTCTAGGAATGTCAGCTAGGCTGTTGGGAAACTTTTCTTTGCTTTCTTAATTTGCCAATAAGAAAGAGGTAGAGATTGTTCTAGTTCAGAGGCTTTCTTAGACCTAAAAGCATGCTTTTCGGTTTAAGGTCTCTATGTTTAACCCCTTGGCAATGCATGTACTCCATTCCTTGTAGAATCTCAATAGCAATTGCCATTATTTCTTAATGAGAAAGGTGCCCATGCTTAATTTGTAGAGGTATGCCTTTAAAGATCCACAAGATAGGTTTCAATGATGAGGCAAAAAACTAGTGGCTTTCTACATGCCCTTACTAACTGAAATAGAGAATGAACTTAGAATAACTGATCCATGAACCTTGTGGACACCATGATGGGGGACCTTTTTCATCGAGAGATAATAGCAATTTTTCTTGACATTGCTGAAGTACTTGCATTGTCAAGTGTTTAGACACAAGGATCTTAAACCTGAAAACATGCTTTTAGGTAAGCCTCAGAATTAGAACAACCTCTATCTTTTTCTTTTTGGCAAATTAAGAAAGCAAAGGACTGACATTTCTAGCAAACCACACACATTTTAGATTGATAGAATGAACCACCATTAGTCTTGCTCGAAAACCTTACAAATGCCTTTCGTTACTAAAAGCATGTGCTAATGATGTGCCTTTCTTTTTGGTCTTTTCTTACAAGAAAACAACAACAACAAAAGCCATTTTCACTGATGAGTGTGCTTTCATTGGTGCATTCAGCTACATAATTTTACTGACATTTTTCTTCCCACTAGGGTCACATCATCGACACTGTTGTACTCTTTAGTAAACATTTTTTTAGTATGTGTTCTTTGAGTTAGTGGCTCAGTCAAAACATCATTGTCCAGCAAAACCTTATAAAGCATTGAATCCAAAAAATGAATACTACAGATTTATAATCTAACTCCCACAAGTATCCAATATGAGTACCTGAAGTCTCCAACATCAGCATTCTTGTACTAACAGTAGGAAGATCTGTTGTAAACTTGGCAAACTCCTTGCGCTTCAAATGTATGTAGATAGGACAAATCAACACACTTTTGTGTTTATTTTCACTGAGCAAAGGAAAGATGATCAAACTATAGCTCAGGTGTTTGATGAACACCCAATTTGCGCACAAAACTATTATTGCTTCATATAAAAGCAACTACAAAAAAAGATAACTATGTTTTCTATAAAATTAGGAAATATGTTGTCATTTCATGACAAATGTGGGTAAGATCATATCCAATTGCTAATTTCTACAAGCACTTTATTGTACTATTCTCTAGTTTTATCATTGTTGATCAGAAAAATTTTCTTAAATGGCAAGGATAAATAATTATTCTATACCTATAAAAGATATTTTGTCTACAAACAAAGTTACAAAAAAACGCTTGTGGAAAGGATAAGACATAGAATCTACCATAAATTGTAATAAAGGTTGAAGCATCATCCAGTTTTATAGTGTCGTCAAAATGACATGTATTCAACTCTTGAGCTTTAAAGCTCATTTTAAAGGTCTTAAATTTGTTACAAGGAAATATTTGTCGGTTTCTTTTTTAGATCTTTTTTCTCGTACTTCTGTTACGAAAATGCATAATAATGTTTATTTATGAAAAAAAGTTGTATGCTTTAGCTGTTGTATGAAGATCTAGATATGGTATTTTAGACATTGTTATTCGAACCCTTTCTATATGACACTTTTTTCGAGATTAGCATAACATTTCTAACCAATAATGCTTTTTAGAATTTTCCAGGCCTATCCTTTTCATTTTAACAATGTGAAACAAATTCTGAAAAGAAGGATTAGTTTCAACTAAATCTATAGAGAGAGAGAGAGGGAAAAGAAAAAGAAGAGAACGTGGAGGAAGATCAGAGAAGGTAGCAGGAGAGGAATGTCTCCTATAGAGAAGTCGGGAGGCTCAAGGGCCCAAGGCTGGGGCCATGGCCTCCTTCAAATTTTTGAAAATTCAAAAATTTACATGTACATTTAATTTTTTTTTGTTTCTTATATAAAAAATTTAAAAAACTATATTGGAGCCCTTGTTAAAATTTTGAAACTATAGTTCAGTCATTGCAACGAACAATTATGCAGAAACACACCTTAGTAAAATAAGGCAGTCTCTTATGCCATTTTATGCATTGCATATGGTTTATGTAACAATGAATTGAATTAAATTGATTTGTCCCCGAGTTGATACGAATTCAAGCTCATTCTGAGAATATTGGTTGATACAATCTTCACTTCTCTTTTATATCTGACCATTCAATGAAGAAAAAGAAGCATTAAAGTTAGATTATCTGATGAAGTTCATTTATGCCTTGCATTTCTATTTCTCTTCATTAAGCAACATTCCAAGCAGCAGAGACAGATACATAGAGAGAGAGAGTGCCACCAAGATATTACGGTATCGGCTTGCTTCTTTAGTTGAGACAAACTCATTTTTTGCTCACTTACATTTTAAGTTTATATCAGTCCATATAAACTCGCGATCAGAAATGAACACATAATTTCAAGATTATCATGTGCTCATATAATCTCATGATCGTTACATTGTTCTTGCAAGCTCAATCTCGAACTTGAGTAGAGTTTAAGGTTGGCTATTTTTTTTTCTTCATAAACTTCTTATTTTTATATATTGAGCAATTTTTCTCATTTACATATTGGTACATTTTAAAAATTTAAAATTTTATATACAGTGCGAGGCAAACCTTAGGTATGTTAATTTTATCAGTCAATAACTTGGGCTCGACCTCTGATGACTAAACAAGCAAATTAAAGGACTCTGGTTGAACATGCTTTGTCCGATTTTTAAGCTCTCCCAACGGTTCTACAGCCTGAGCTAATTAGAAGTCGTTTGACAGTAAGAACATTTCACGAGTATTATTTCATGAATTTGTCTTAATTTTTAAATCAAATGTGGAAAAAATGTTCCTACCAAAACCCAATAAAAAGACAGGTGTGATCCTTTTGGCGCTATCTTCATGATGCCATGTTAATTCCTCATACCATCAGCTCCCATTTGGGTGAGCTTAATCCTACCGCCGCGTGAAGCCCGAACCCCCTCCCCCCCCCCCCATTTTCCTTGCCTTCGGGGTTCTGAGTTGCGTCGATGTCAGTGATAGAACGTGACACCCTTCAACTTGAATGTCGCGCCCTGTCACCTTAAGACACAAGAACATAACGCCCACAAGAATCAAACTAGAAACCTGCTTTGTTTCAAGCCCCTAACCCAACCAGCTACGCTATACCATCAGCTCCCATTCATGTGTCCGTTTAAAAAAGCAACTTTCCACTATTCAATTATTCAAAACTGTTTACTTTTTCTTCTTCATTCAATTTGGGGGCATTTTGCTTTTTGGCATTTTCTATTTAACTTAATCTGTCTTGATGACGATCCGTGTGTTTGTCCATCTGTCCATTGAACGGCCATTGTACTTTATTATATCATTTGTTTGGATATCGAATATTATATCTGAATTTCTAATATTATATCCCAAATTCAAAATTTAATCTAATCCGATTTTTAGATTAACATCTGAATCTGAATCTGACTTTTGAACCGAATCCAAACTATGTTATGAAATATAGACATTGAGCTTTAAGATTACATCTGATCCAAATTCGAAACCAATCTACTTAGAACTGAGTTTGAATCCAATTATATAAGAATTTAATTGGAATTCTAATGGGATGTCAAACTTTTTTTTTCTCATATCTTGAATAAATTCGTATACAGTTCATCTAAATGCAATTTATGCCATTATGTCAATAAGCTGTAAATATTTGTCAACGGACGTAGGTTTATACAGGAATAGGTCGCTTAGACCGTTCATGTTCACGCACCCGTTTGTCAAGCGACGAACGTCGAACGGCTCACTCGGACCGTTTTGTCCATGCGTTCGCTCACCAAACAGGCACGTCCACCCCTTCAGGCCTCCTCGGCATAATTCGCAATAACAGCTTGCTGGGGGATGCGGCCCCCTTCCTTTATTAAAAACAAAATGAGCTATACAAAAAGGGAAAGGATAGCAAGAAACAAAAAACTGCTATCCTTCAGACACAGTATACCCAAAGGCTGACTCAGCTCTTCCGAAAAACAACTTACAAGACGCTAGATACAGGACAAAAACTAAAAATCACTAGACGTTAGCCTGCACACAAAAAAACATCCCTCCACTCCTTGACATGGGACGTGATGAAGGACCCAAAATTCGCTGTAGGATGATCCCTTTCAATCTTGACATTATAGTGGAAATCTTTGACAAGCATGTGAAACTCCGACCATATCCTGTTGCCGTCATAATGTTGCCGTATCCTTCGAATAAGTGCTTCGATCCTAGTGCAAATAGAAACACGACCGCCATACTCCTTATGATATCTGAAAAGTTTTTCCATCACCTCCAGCTCACCAGCGAGTACCCTGCCCCTAGGGCTCAACAAAATAGCCATACCATTTACTCCATCACTGGAATATGAATTTCCAGCAACCCTCAACTTCCCAGCGACTTCAACATGTGTAACCTCGAAAAAGAGCATATTAGCAGGTTCTAGGCGCNGAGATCCATTCCCAGATTTCTCTGGCTACATCACAATGAAGGATAACATGATCATTAGTTTCTTCAGCTTTCCTGCAAAAGAAACAACAATTAGCAAGATGAAAACCGAGTTTCTTGATTCTGTTTAAAGTGGGTAATCTGCCCTCGCTGGCAAGGAAGCTGAACCAGCAAGCGCTAGAGGGGGCTTTTCCTTGCCAAAAGTAATTCCTCCAACTCTCTCTCTCCCTCGCTCCCCTAGTATGGTCAAGAATGTCTCCAACCCCAGTACAAGGTTGATGATTGTCTCTCCAAACAACCTGGTCAGTTTCATTAGATAGGGGGATGGAGTCTATGTTGCCAATGAGGTCTATCCACATATCCTCAAAACCATTCGTGTCCCCCTGCTCAAAAGCACATTATTATTAACTGATATATTGAGTTCCCTAACAATATTAACAGAACTCTCCCCACTTATCCGTTGGATTAGTGGCCTACCCTGCCAGGGATCAAGCCAGAAACGACAACGGTTCCCATCCCCAAGCTTCCACTATGTCTTATCCTGAATAAGCCTCCAGCCCCAAATGAGCCCCTTCCAACCCCAGCTATCTCTAATAGATCCATTAAGGGTCCAAAGGCTATTCTTTTGGAGGTACTTATCTTTGTACACCTTGTCCCAGATGCCATCATCCATCAAGAACCTGATACACCTGCTAGCCAACAGCGCGCGGTTCAGGTCCTCCATTTTTGGGAGGCCAATGCCCCCAAGATCATAAGGGTTAGCTGTAAAAAGGAAAGCGCCAGCCGCCAAGTGTTAGATTATTGAAGAAATAAAAGATGAAATATTAGAGAAAACTTGATAGAACTCCAACGGTTGGTCCGTAATTTTGAATTAAGCATTAAAAAAAAAATTATAATAGATAAATTTGTAAACAGAAAAGGTTTGTCAAATAAAAGGTTGGCGTAGGAGTTCGGTTGTCGTTCTGATTTTTTTTTTATTTATTAAAATTCAGTAATAAGCAATGAAAAATATTATTAATCAATTATCTAGGGTATAGAAGATAACCATACACAAGTTAAAGTACTTATACATAAGTTAAAGTATATTATGAGTGACTATAAACGGTTAAATACCGATACACAAGTTAAAGTGTTAAGTGATTATGAAGAGAAGAGAATGGTAAAGCTTACCTGAAATAAATATTTGTTATTTATAATTATACTCTAACGAAGTTTCAAGCAGCTCTTGGAACGATAAAACGAGAGGGAACGCGCTACTGAGGTTAACTATGGTGTATTGTTATGATGGATAAGGTAAAAAATAAAAGGAATAATTGCCTGATGCATAAAGTTTGGATGAACTCGTTATTAGTTAGTCAGAACGTCGGCGAGAGAAAAGAAATATGGAGAGGAAAAACAGGAGAAGGGCCTTCTTTTTCCGCTGAACCGGCGGCTACATTGTTCACGCGTCGTCCGGTGAAGAACACGAAAAAGAGGAAGAGGAAGAAGAAGGAAAAGGGTGGGAGGAAAAGGCGAGAACTCGACTTCCCTTTCGCTGTGTCGGCAGAAGTCCGGACGTGGAGGAGAGGAGAACCCTTAACGGTGACCATGAGCTGCCCCGAGTCTAAGGTGGAGACGATCTCCAGGATGGCGCAGTGGAAGGTGGACTGCTTCTCTCCTTTCTCTTACAGGCGCTCCGACGCCTTCAAGGTTGGTCTCTGGAATTGGTATGTCCCACCCTTTTCTCCTTCCTTTTTTTCCCCTCCCCTGTTCGAGTAACACTTTTGAGGAACAAAAGAAGATTGATACACCAAGCTGCTGCTGGTGCTTCTGGTTTTCCCCTGTGGTACAGGCATTTGGCAGTTGAGAAGAACAGGAGTATATGCATCCGTCTGTTTCCGGAGCCAGGCAGAAAAGAACAGCCTCCTATCGCCACGTTTATTGTCCGGGCGTCGATCTCTGGGGCCACCCGTCGCCCCTTTGCCACTCCAGGTACTCCTTTAGTCCATGTTACTCTTATTCTTGATCAAGTGCCCATTAGTCGTCATGTTTCTGAGGTTCATTCAGTTCGTTAGACACTGGCTTGTTGGAGGGTCTCTAGTAGACGACTTCTCCCTGTTAATGGTTGCTCTTCTTGATGCTTAAGTTCCCTATGTTTGACCTGCTGCAATTATTCTTCCCTTGGTGGTGATTAATGGATTACATGGTTTTGCAATTGAGGAAATTTTATTGCTTGTGCTCTTGGTTCTCGATCCCTGCTATGGTCTATCTAGTTGCGTAACTTAAATCACATGGACAACGAAACCTCTGGTGTTTGCCTTTCTTGATGATGACTCCAAACTGGTTGTAGGCTTGTAGCTTTCGCTGGTTAATTTGTTTGCTGGATCTTGCCCAAATCAATGCGTAGCTTGACATGACATTTTTAGTAAATTTTTTTGCTACATTATTTCTTGCCCTTTGCTACTTGTGAGGGCTATTATGATCCCTACCTTAGTTTGCTTTGTTATTAGTTGTGGAATTATGAGAGGTGTAAAATGGTCCATTGTGACATAGATTGTAGATCATCTCTTAGTTAAAGTAGTCCAGTTGGTTCAGTTAGCTAAGCAAAAGTCCAGATATTCAAGAACATCCATATGTCAGCAGCTTCTAGCAGAAGTTGTGTTCAAAGAGATTTCAATGCCTTGAAACTGCCAAAGGGAAGTCTTAAGCTCTTTAAGTCTAACTTATTCTATAGATAACTTCAAGAATGCTTCATTCCTAGAGGGAAAATCGAGACAATGGAGATCAAGCTTCCCCAAATTCAATGTTAAACCATTACTGAATTGAAAATTGGTGTTTTCTTTTCCAAATATATGTTACTTGATAGACTTTCACGTTGGCTAAAAAAAAAGGCGTTTCACTGCATAGTCTAGAAGAGAAGAAATAATGCTTGCCTTTTGACACGTCACTTGTTTTGTAGCAAGAATTTTCCCCTCTAAATGATATTGATATCAAGGCGCTTGTATTCTCCTGCATAAGGCACATAGATAAAGACTCTTTTGTTCTTATCTGTGTAGATGACATAATAGTTTTGGAAGCAGCATAGGAGATTCAAAATTTTACGGGTGAGTCTGAAAAGGTATTTTCCATCAAAGATCTAGGAGAACTGCAGTTTTTCCTTTGTGTAGGAGCAAAACTCACTCAGGAAGGTATCATCCTGCCACAAATGAAGTACATAATGGTCGTTAACCAGGCACAAACTTGATTGCAAACTGCTTGTATCAGTCCTGCAGCACCTAATGCACCCTATAATGAGGTGTAGAGTCGTAGACAGTAATGACGTTTTTAAAGACTTTACTTTTTCTCCAAGTATTGTTGGAGGTATATGTCATGTTTACCAGACCAGATATCATGCTGTAAATGAGACATGACAATTTATTACATCCTCCCAGCCAAAACCACTCGGCTTATGTTACATGAATACTAACAAATCTCAAAGGAAAAATTGTTTATGGATTGAAGATTAGGAAATTATGTCCTTTCAACTATCTAGTTAGATGGAAAAAAAACATAAAAAATAACTTGATAAAATGATAGAAATGATGTTTTAGTAATGATAGCAATGAAGATAAACAACTTACATAAGTTTTAAATTTTAAAGAAAAAAGAATGTGAAAAAAAACATGAAAATTTCATTTTAAAGTTTTCTAAACAAAAATCGAAAAGGCGGTTTTTTTCGTTTTGATTTTTTTAACATTTTTATCGGGTCTTTTTTAAAAAAGATGAGTTCTTGACTGCGCTATTGTTTTTCGGTTGGAAGTTTTCCAAAATAGCAAATTAGATTCCATAAAGGTCAGGAACTAGCCATTGACTTCTGATCATACAACAACGTTTTTCCTAACTTTAAGGATTTCCTTCTTTTCTTAAAAAATTACCTAACTTTTCCTGAGATTTTAAGTTTTGCTGAAAAATACTTGAGGAAAACCTTGCCATTTAAAACCCATTGACGATATTTGTGACTATGCAGTCAAGTATAGAGATAGAAAACATGGCTATAGCTAATGGATTTCAGAATTATTATGGCTGTCATCTCTGCTAAAAGAACCAGAACTAAGTTCTCAAATTCCTATTGTTTGGTGCAGCGACTAGGTGCTACTTTTCTTTCAGCTACTCCTGTACTTCATGCAGGAGTGAAGCATATAGAAATCCTATCATTTGGTGTGACAATTAGGTGCTACTTTTGGTGCAGCTAATACTGTACTTCATGCAGGACGGGACCATAAGAAATTCAACTTGCCTTTAAAAGAGGGAAAAAACAACCAACAATGAGGGTTTCTTATCTCCTCGAAGGATTATTTTATCAATCCTCTTTCAGCCCTTCAGTACAGGTTCATCAGAAACAAGCTAGACCTCATTGAGCGTAAGGCCTACTTGAAGGGCATTGGGAGAGCCACAAAAAAGCAAGAAAACCAAAGATCCAATGTTGGCAGCCTCTAGCAAAAGCAAGATATTCAAGAAAATCCAATATTAGCAACCTCTAGCAGAAGCTGACATATTCAAAGAGATCTCATTGCTATGCACTGTATGAATGCCAACAAGAGACCTAATCCAAGTGAGAATCATAAACTGTGTACGAGTTCTGTAAAATATTGTCAACGACTGATCGGCGATCGCTGATGTATATAACACCTGGATGAGAAGTGAGAACAAAGAGCTCTCCTCAATAAAATCACATGAAAAGCAAGAAAGAAATAGAGGGTAGGATTTGTTTGTTGATGTAGGCAATTGCCAGACTTTATTAATTGCTCTTTCATGTGTTCTTTTATTGTGTGATGAAATTTTTAAGCTTCCTGTTCAGCTGTTGTTATATTGTAGGTAAAATGGTTTGGCTTTATGGATTCTTGTTTTTTCATCCACAAGATTCAGTATAGGACATGGCTTTAATCTTGAATCAATAGGATAACAGTTCTAGGTCCTAGAAGATTCTGTGGGATTTGGAATCACACTCGTGCCCAGGCAAGTTTGGACCTGATGATATTGTCCTATTTTTGCAAGCGCTCAATTGTTCTTGTTAAAGTTCTGATAACCAACCAACCGACCAACTCATTATTTTCTATTCGCAACCATCTTCATGTCAGTTTTCTCATAATATAAGCATGAAAAAATAAAATCATAGGATGTTACAGGACATGATTTGCTTTCTCATGTGGCTTACTGGCTTAGTTTCACATGCTTTTGGTTGAACTGGGCCACAATTAATCACCTTTGACTGGAAACAATAATGACATCACAGAGCTGTATATTTTCAAGATTAAAGGTTAAAATATCTTTCCGTAAAAGCTCTTGGTTGCTTTTACTATTCACTGAACTCAATGAGTTCCTGAAAGCTGGGGTTTTCATTTTCTTCATCCAGATGCCAACTTTTTCATGAACAAAAAATAAACTGTTGCTTTTATTAAAAGTTGCAAAGCTGTTGTGATCTTGCAGTTATCAACGACAGATTGTTCCGCACTGGTGAAGACTTTTTATGGCACATTGATGCAATTTATGGAAGATACATCATTGACGTGGAATTTATGGATCTCAAGACAGTGGCAAATGTAAGCATCCCATGCTTTGAATATGGATTGTTGCTGCTAAAGTTTATGCTGTATTTCATGAAATTGAAGCCGTCTCTTTCTATATTGCTTTGCTATTTACAGGGCGGTGAGGCTACTTCTGTATGGTGTACTGAAGAATCAATGCAGACTGTCTTGAATAAAAGCACTATCAGCTGCTTGTCACGCATGCTTCATGATGAACTTCATGCTGATGTAACCATCCATACATCCAGTGGCACACTTAAAGCTCACAAGGCAATCTTATCAGCAAGTTCTCCAGTTTTTAAGGGCATGTTTCAGCATAGCTTGAAAGAAAATGAATCTTCTACCGTTGTCATAGATGACATGTCCAACGAGTCCTGCTCTGCATTCCTTGGTTACATTTATGGGGGAATGAAACGGAATGAGTTTCTGGAACACAGATTTCAGTTACTTGCTGCTGCACACAAGTATGATATTGTTGACCTTAAGGACGCATGCGAGGAGAGCTTACTAGAGGATATAAACTCTTCCAACGTTCTCGAGATATTGAACGATGCTTGGTTATTCCATCTGGCTAAGCTGAAGAAGGCTTGCATGATGTTTTTGTTCGACTTTGGGAAGATACATGATTTGAAAGATGAGATTGCTTCGTTTTTCCAGTACGCGGACAGGGAATTGATGATCGAAATGTTTCAGGAAGGTTTAAACATGTGGAAAAATGATTGACAGTATATATATTATGCATAATTTTCTCTTGTTCTTACTGAAAAACACAACACTTGGATGTAGAGGCTTGGGTCCAATCATAATAAAGATGTGATGTTATCCGTCTCTGTGACTCTCTGACTCTCTCGCTCGCTCTTTGTGGGAGCTGAGTCTAGATTTTTCAAGTTTTTGCCTTGAGGGGGAAAGATTTTATATGAGAAATGAGCAAAACTAGTCAATGAGGCTAGTTTTTTCAGGTTCTTTCTCTTTATAAGTCACAATTCTGATGTTAAGATGGTTGTGAAAAGAAAAAAAAGGTTATAATCCACTAAATAATTAACTTTATAGTCAACGTCATTTTCAGGAACATTAACCTGAAGGATGTGATGTCTATATTTGGAAATTTAAGAATGAAAAAAATCATTTTTTATGATGGCTAAAGCCTATTGATTTCACCAATCTCATTCAAGTACCTTGCTCTTTTCTAAATATCACTCAGAGAAAGGTTGCCTTGGATATAAATATTACTTTAGTTATGAAATATGATTTTGATATAATCAATTTAATGAAGAAGATACTAATTTTAACCACCATGCTTTTAACGTTACATAGCACTGATTCCTCTGTGTTTGAAAGACACATTTATGCAACGAAAATTGACAAGTTTAATACGTCTCTCGTTAAATTGAAGACTTATTAGTGCGGTGCCGTGTGGCGCCTGTTTTGCGATCTCAGGAATAGTCTCCGGAGGTTGAAAAGAATGGCATGAACCTTCAGAGCTGGCGGTTCTTCGGGTAGAACTCCAGTCTTGTCTACTCCATTGCGTCGTTCACCGTGACCTGGTCACCCATTACCGCTCAAGATCATCTTCTAGAACTAGTGGGGAATCAATTGCCCCAAGAAAAAGAAGTTTCTAGCTAATGTCATTTGTTCTGAGAAGGCTCGCATCATCGCCGGGTGCTGGCATTGAGAGATGTTAGTATATTTTATATGGTTTAAGGGATAAGGTGTTGCGTGCCCCCCCTCCCATCCTCACCCTTCCTCTTGCCTCATCATTTGACCTTGGCCCTGTTGTTTGCCCTTGACGTTGCTTCCAGCTTCGCCAGTCATCCATGGAAGCTTTGGCTTTTGGCTTCGCTTTTCGTCCCAGCATCAGACTCCTCCTTTGTTGGTCTCACCATTCATCTTGAACCCAATTGTTGCTAGCTCCCATGTTGGCCCCGACATTCATCTTAGATTTCATTGTTGTTGTTACTAGCCCCTATTGCTCCTGAAGATATTCTTCCATGCTCTCTAGGGTTTCTTAGCCCCATTAAGACCCGATAGTCGGCAGCCGATCATCTTCCTTTGTCTCGACAACCTTCCTGGTGATAGCTCGCCACCGATTCTAATCCCACATATAACATGCTACACGCATCAAATTCAACCTATTATTGTTGGCCTTGTCTTCGTTACTGCTGCTAGACCGCTGGCATTGATGACTTGCCGGTGATTGTCCCTGACTTGATTGGCTGGTTTTCTTGCTGTTAATAGCTTGCCATTGTTGTTCGCAACTTTTGATGGTCCCGAATTTGATACTACTGAAAGCTTGCTACTGTAGATGGCCCTGCGTCCGATAGTCTTACCGACCCAGCAGCATTGCTCGCCCATCACGCTTTGCTGCCAGGAGGAATATGCCTCTTCTCCCCAATTGGTCTTGGGCATTTGAGCTTCTGCACACAGATAGTTTTGATCTTGCAGCCTCACTACAAAAGCCAGTTTCATCAAACCCCTAGAGGAAATGCATGTTGACTGCACAACAAATTCAGCAACAGTAAAAGAAGGGTCAGGCCTCAAACTCATATTTGCTCAAACAAGGACTTCCTGGATTTACTAGCCCATGGTATGTCTCTAACAAGATCTAAAATGTCCTCCCATAGGCAATATATCATCCCTTATCCTACCCCCTGCATCATGGAGAATGGAGTTCCTAGCTTCCAAAATACTCCAACTTGCCATTGGAAACAATAATTTCCAACATCTTTGAGCACTTTGTTTTAAAACCTCCTTTACCATCATCAGATTAATATCCCCCTAATAGAATTTACATGCTTTAAAATAGCATTGAACCTTTTGGTAAGGGTCTCTAAAAAGCTGCCACCAGCTTATGCTTGGATTCGTCTGTTTGTATAAAATGCCCTGACGCCCTTTTGGTGTACATAAGTTTTTTGTTAATAAATGTGGAGAGCCTAACTTCCAACTTGTTCGATAAAGGTGTTTTTTACAAACATATTTATATTCCTGTTACCAAACATCAACACCTTCTACCATTATGTTCCTGGTACCAAACACCTTTAGAAGGTTCAAGACTGCTTTGGTGCCTTGTTATAGACAGTACTTGTATCTTAGAACCACGTTCCACCTCATATGGCAGAGGCATAAAAATTAAACGAGGACACAATATTTTTACACACCACCAGCTCCGAAGTGTAGGTGCTCAAATAAACTACTTTTAAAAGGAAAAAAGAAAAAAAGTCACCATCGAAAACATGACTGCTCCATAGGAATTCGTCAGTCCCTCCGTAGAATACCAGACGCTCCCTTAGAACGTCATTTCAAGAAATTCCACAGAACTGATAGATCATTCTTCCAAAATGAAAAGCCTCTATAACTTGAAAATTTCTGGCCATCTTTTTATAATATTTAATACACGAAGATGAAAATTCACTAAAAGTAAATCACGGATCTATGTCTACGTATGATCGTATTTCCGGTGAATCAACACACGGATAAAAATACAAAATTTTGAAATGCCCGAAGAGGGGAGGGAATCCCTCTCATCAGCTATTAGAAAAGGAAGGCACCAGCCACCCAACGTGCGTATCTATCTCGTTTTTCAATTCAAATAGGAGAGGAAGAATCGGCCAAACTCATATATGAGAGATTATCGGAAGTCTGTTGCAGCCCCAAAATTAGAGGGGAAAAAAAGAAAGCGCAAAAGTGGCACCTCTCAAGTGGCTTCGTCCTTGTCCCTTCCCTTTCCATGCCATACTCGACCACGACGACGACGGCAGGGGTGATCCGCGGTGTGTCGGGAAAATGGACGGATCAACTTCGGAAATAGAAGAGCTCTCAAAGATGGCAGAACGAAAGCTCTCCATCAGAAGCAGCAATGATCCACGCCTTGCTGGTGGTCTCCAACTTCACAATCCGTCGTCATTCTCTTCATCATCTTCTTCTGCATTAGTTAATGTGCTTCAGAGATTGGATCAGATAGATCTTCGGGTAACATCGCGTCATGAGCCATCTCATTCCGAGTCGATCTTTTGATTTCTTATCCTTGCTGTCCA
This sequence comes from Nymphaea thermarum, assembly GCA_011799765.1. NCBI lineage: Eukaryota > Viridiplantae > Streptophyta > Magnoliopsida > Nymphaeales > Nymphaeaceae > Nymphaea > Nymphaea thermarum. The sequence goes on along the minus strand of JAANDH010000773.1, from coordinate 46,807 downwards.
GAATTTAAAATCTTTCATCGTTGGGAGGGGGGTGATCGGTTTTCTGCTGATGGGGTTTTCAGCTGAAGCAGATAGAGGACAAGAGGGGTCCGGCGACGTCGTCATCGGGAAGCCATCAGCGTTGTGGAACTTGTCCTCCCAACAGCTACCAATCTCTCAAAGTGGCGACCATCAACCTCGAGAAGCGTTGCAGATCGTTGGCAGCGACGCTTGAAGAGGTCCAGTTCAAAGGCACCCTCATGGACCGAGTCCGGTCACTCGAGAATCGGATTCTACAGGTGCTCTTGCCTTCGCCACGTTCTTCTTTTATGAACTGGATAGTTTTCAAGTATTTCCCTTCTTGGTCTTTTTGAATTCATCCATTGGTGATGTTTCTGGCAGTTGAGCAATGAATTGGACAGTGGAAGCAGAACAAGCTGCGTCCTGCTAAAGGCAACAGATGAGAATGAATGGCGTCAACAACCAGCAGGCGGGAAGCATGATCCGTCGTACTTCCAACCATCCAACCAAGGAGCTGGGAAGCAAGGAGTGGACCTTTATGCGCGTTTTCATCAAAGCCCAGAACCTAAATCACGGGAAAAAGGTCAGAAGAACGTCAGCAGGCACAGGAACGAGACGAAAAAGGCTGACAGGAATTGGCCCTACAGGAGATGGTTTTCGTTGGGGTGCTGAAGGGACAAGCCCTTCACCGTCTTCTCATGTGTTGGTTTCAATAAATTTGTCAAAGAAGAAATGAAGAAACGAAGAACGCCAACGTCGATGTCCAATAGCCATATCTGGATGTGCACTCCAAGCTTCTGCTCAAGGAGGAAGAAGAACCACACCTTTGTAATTCTACTTAAGGAGAAACGGGTTTTGAGCTCATATCTAGATCAAAATTCTTAGGATTTTCTAATTTCTCCAAAATTTAGAGCACCCATTTTACTGCGTGATTGTTACAGAAAAAACGAAATGGAAAAGAAAGATAAGGGAGAAGAAACTACAGTTTAGTTTGTTTTTGTTTTTGTTTTTTATCCCTCAGACATACCAGGAAGAACGTGAACCACTTTATAACTGTTGCATAACTTATGCGACCTCGTTCTAGCATTCCTCTCTCAATGTTTTTCTTTCTGTTCTTTCCTGACACATCTTCCTGTTGCTTGATTGTTTAAATGACACACCCAAATATATTTTCAAGTATGTTAAAGACGCTATGAGACCCAGGAACCAACAATCTTTATCTCTGAAATTGTGATTTCACAGAGAGAAGCCTCGTTCATGATCTATGTGAGCATCAAGCATAGGATTGCCGTTATAGGTAAGGCCATGCAGGATTAGTTTATGGATGATTTGCAATTGCTTTAGCCCCCAAGCGTTAATCCAAAATGTTTTGGTCTAGCCAGTCTCTTATGCATGCAAGATCAAGCATACTTATCATGTAGTCAATTGAAAATGGAATCAAAATATTATTTTACCAAGTAAAAAATCAATACTCAAACCCACTATTACGCGGAAAACCAACAGTAAAAAAAGAAGAAAAAAAACATAAGAAAGATCGAGCTTCCCTTGCAAATAAGGACTCACCCACGAATCTGTGGCTTTCCCAATCAAAACAACAGACACCATACAGAGAGAGCCAGACGGCTAGACTACTGAATTCACATGGCAGAAAGGTGAGAAGCAGCAAGCTTTGCTAACTGTTCACCAGAAAGTTTGGCGATGACTTCGACAGAAATAAGCTTCTTATCCAACTTTTCAAACTCCTCGCCCTCGAAGTTATATGACAGCTGCAGCGTCGATGCTTCAGAGTCAGCGTCTTCAGCCTCTGAAAGTAAACTCCCGGCTTCGTCGAGATCACCCATCTCAAGCGCAGAATACCTCTCAGCCATTGCCTCTGCAGCGACCAATCTGAGCCTCTTGCACCTTGCAAGTGCCGCCTCTTTTTCCTTGCAGAGCACAGTCTCTTCAGTCTCCCGCAATTTCCTTGTCGTTTGCTCAATTTCTTCCACTGCTTCCTTCAATTCTAAAGCAGCATCATCTATCTTTTTCTGGAGGTTTTCCTTCTCTAAGCTCAGCGCCTTTGACTCAGCAGCTATTCGTCCTGCTTCCTTGAAATTTCTTGCAGCAGCAGCGACTTTCTTCTCGGCCTCAAGCTCTGGGCTCCTTCTTTCGATGAAATTTATCCTTAGCTTGGACGAGGCTACCTCCTGTTGGATGGTTGCTCTCTTCGAGGATAATTCCTGTTAGAAACAGGGCGAGTTAATTCCAAACTCCATCATCTAAAAGTTAGTTCCATTAATAAGTATTAAACCGAGGGAGCGAAAAGGTGTTCATGCACTCACTGGTTCAGCCGAAATGGTCAAAACTATTAAAAGACATTTAAAAAAAAAAAAAAAACCAAAAATGTACAAAAACTCTCAAAAAATCTTAACCAACTTAAAAAATTAACTAAAAAGCTGACATGTGGCACTCTTAAATAGAATTGGATCGGTTAAGATTTTTTAGTTAATTTTAGTTAATTTGGAGCTTTTTAAAAGGTCCCACCACATTGAATTGGTTAAGACCACTTAATCATCCATTAATGCTTTGGTGGGACCTTTTAAAATTGATTTTCAAACTAAAGGATGATTAAAAATTAAAAATCTGTCAATAAAATACAGTCGCTACTGAAGCATTAGCGAGATTTATGATGCTTTTAATGACAATTTTTTAATTTCCAATCATCCAACAACATCCCGCATCATCCAGCAGATTTGAATTCTCTCTCTCCCCCTTCTCTCTCTTTATATATATATATATATAGACACACATACACATGCATACACGAGAGAGAAGGAGGAAGTAATGCAACGATACTGTCGCAGTACCTACACCGTTGCCAAAGAAATCATAGCTAGAAGCTACACTATGCAATCACGCCCTTTATGCATTACACGATCTCATGACAGGATGGTTATTATCTTGTTTGGACATGAAAAATGAATTTCCATGTTCTAAAACTGGCAACTTGTGGGCCGTTGATTTCTCAGTATCTCAGGATAGCCAAATTTACTTCAGAATTACATGATCCAAAAAGTTGTTTTCCAATAAAACATATGTAGATCGCTACGATAAGGTTGGTTAACCGAAAAACTAGTTGATGAAAACATAAATTCTTAGAAGCAGGTATAAGTGCATTGGAGTACCTCATATACACGTGCTTATATGGGCGTGTCTTTTTATCCTTTTCGCTATATGACACATATGTCAGTGTCCACATCCATGCAACTTAGATTGTAATTAAAGTTTGTGATCTCTTGACGACATTTATAGCTTTTTTCAATTCATCCATGTACCCAAGATCCTCAAACATGCCATTGTGTGACCGGATATTGCATGAGGTCCAGAAAACATCTTTAATAAACAGGTGCTGCGTGTGTACACTACTTAGTGTTGGCACAACTTAGATTGTAAGTAAACTTGGGATCTTGGCAGCATTTAACGGTTTCTTTCAATTCATCTACATAGCCAACATCCTCAAACATCCACATTATGCAACAAGTAATGCATTAGTTCTGAAAATGTCCAATCGTCATCTGCTGCTGCTTCTTATAAACCTCCATTTGGTGATTTCCAGTAATGAAATTGACTGTATTTTCAGGCCCAACCTCATTCACAGTTGCATCAAATAGAGAAAAGATAAAGTCACTAGTCTTTGGTTTATCTGATAAATCCATGGATTCTAGAAACAGTTTTTGTATGTCCTTTTGTCTTGCATAAAGTAACACTCTTTTGTCCTTTCCGTACATCTATTTTTATCACAATATGCCTTAGCTTCCTCACATTTGCTTCAACAATCTTCTTCCTCGATGCATGACATGACATGGCATTTTGTACCCAATAAGAATGTGCACATTGACTGGAATATGTATATCACAAAGAAATGCACTCATTGTTCAGTCAACTGCTTGTGGTCATAGCAATGCAAGTATAACGTTAGGAATTGGAGCCATACTAGGGGGAAAAGCTCCCAAATCATGCTTGTTATCTACATCTAGCTTTTATGCTTTCTCCTTCGATTTCCTCTTCTCTTCCAGATATAACTGCCACTAGCATATACAAAATGACAAACATAGCATCCTCTGTCCTACAGCCCATTGGTTGAGATCTTCTGCTAGGATTTATAGGATCAGAAACACCGAAGAAAATTAGACAACTCATGGCTCATCGCCACCATTTTCTTTGCCTAGTCCTATCAATCTTTTGCTGGCTTGGATTGGATAGCAAAGCTTTCAATAGACCCCTCAACAACCATGAGCTACGCAAGATAAATGACACTTTAGTCAAGAAATACACATGAGGATTCCTTTCTCAAAAGTAACATGACTTAGTGTATCCCTGGCTTTTAGTTGAATGAACATTTCAGTGCCATCAGAAGTCATTATTCCTTAGAAACTTCAAGAAAAAATTGTTCAGTTGGAGGGTGAAATAGGCTTCCAAAGACAATCCAAAAAATGGCCTCTTTTTTATTGCCTGATATCTGTTCCAACTTGAAGTTTTCCCCTCAAACATGCAAAACTTCCTCCAAGAACATCTGAAGCTGTGAAGCTGTCAAGTAAGTGCAGGTGCATGTACATAAATATATATGCACACACAAATCTTCCAGACAGCACCATTATGATTTAGAAGTAATTGTAGCTCAGGAGGACAATCTGAAATACTACCAAGGTCATTGAAAAGTTCACTAAGGCAATAGTTTTCTCTGAGCTAGTGAAATCAAACCAAGCTCTATGATGCTTCACATTTGCCCATTGAGCGAAAAAGTTATTTTGTCTTTTGTCTTGCATCCACATTACATGTCAAGGTGCACAGGTTTGTGAAACTTTTGACCATCAGCCTTGTCCTCCTTGCTAAATGGACAATGCTGAAGGTTAGAAATGGCAAATTAGATATAGATATGAAAAAATTTACATGATCTTTTGTTGAGGCACTCTCCTTCGCTTTAAAATCCTTGTTCTTAAATATAGGGTTCCTTCAAGAATGAAAAAGTCCCCGTTTTATATTAAACTTGTCAGAAATGTTTAAAGGACCATGGAGATATCTGATTAGATATGGCTTTGAACATGAGCACAGAAATATGTGAAAAAGGAGAGGAAAGAGAAGAGCCCAAGTGTAGCTAGAGAAGTCATCTATTGACAGGAAATTTCCATCTGAATCAGAGCAAAAGGTCAAAATATCTACTTTGAGCTCTTTTCTAGCACAAGCATGAAATATGTAGAATATAGAAGAACAAGTAAAACTTGTGATTTAAATGATAAATTAAGTTTATCTAGAGAAGCCATCTATATACAAATATCCCATAGAAAATAGGACAACCTTTTTGTGCAAGAAAGTGTTGACGACTGTATGAGTAGGTCGGGTTTGGGTCCAGACCCAACCCCTGATTGAGTCCCTTAAATATGACTTGTAACCCTACTTTTGAATATATAAATGAGGCTTCAGAGAGAGAAAGGGCGTGGGGGCTGCTAGTGAGCACTGTCCACTACCATCTCATTTCATGTGGTTTTTTACCTTCATTCTTGAGGGGTTTTTCCACATTACATTGTGTGTCTGTGTGTGGTGCTTGTTGCTACAGAAAGGATGGTCCTCAGATGCCAACATGAAAAATAGCAAAAAAAGAACCAGGAATTGTGGCACTAGATTCCAAAGCACAATGATCACATAACTTTTTTGCATCCAGTGAAACTAAGATTGCTTTGATGGAGAAAAATGCAAAGAATGGAGGATTTGAAGTTCTAGCTTCCCTTTCCATTAGTTAACAATAATCACTACAACTGATGCAACACAAGCAAAAGTCCTCCATCAGATGTACACTTGCCACTCTGATGAAGCCTGATTGGTCCACTAACTGGCAAATAATGGACGAAGTGATTGGATAGAAAGAAAATAATTTTACACAATGATATATTAGAAACATGCCCAATACAAGGGACATGAAAATCATTTGTTTCAAAGAATACTTCTGGAGGGAACAGGCATGCTTAACCTCTAGTGAATAGTGATATTCCACTACCTGTATAAATATATACCAACTTACATTCTGGACTACAATCTGATAAGGAAGATAGATCAGGTGTCATGTGGAAGATGCTCCTGAATAGTGAAGAGAAAATACATGGAGGAGAAAAAGAAAATGTGAAAAAAGTTGGTTGCATAGCTGAAGCTTTACGAAGAAGCTTCTGCAACTACAGAATGATGAAAACAGTTACCACTACTGACAATTATGACCAGTTGTCCTACAATAAAGGCCATAGTAGAAATTGAAGTAAAAGACAGAGAGGCAGTAGGAACGATGGTTTTACGGGCCAAGAAAGCAAAATCAGTAACAACAGTAGCAACAATAAGACTGAAACATTTCTTCTTGGGACTACTGTGCTTCAACTAACTTGATGAAAGACAATTTAGAACAATTCATATAACTTTGTTCTGTTCAGCAAACTACACTCATTTTCCACCAGAGACAAAGATTAATGAACAGATACAATGATCGACCAAGTTTGACAGCTGATAGAGCTGAATCGTTAAGAACTGTTTTAACAGCCACCATCCATTTTAAAATAAATGAGTTCTCCGCTTAAGGCCTCAGGGATGGTGGAATCCCTCTAAAGACCTCAGGGTTGATAGGAAACAGATTAGACATTAAAGTTCATATTTTTCATATTAGATATTTGTTATCTCACATACCCATGAAATCTATCTTATAGATGTTTAATTTTCATTATGTATACTATTGAAATTCGGTTGCAAGGCCCATTCCATTTATGCAATATTCAACTTTCTTGAGACCCTGTAGTTTACCCTGAGACTGTTTCGTCTTGAAGCGACACATCCCATGTGAGATGATCAGTCACATCTCATGCAAGCAGATTCAGCTTCCCAACAAGGTCAAAGGGACAAAAAGCTACTTCATTATCCATTCCCAATCCATAAAAAGCAAAAGCGAATGAAAAACAATGTACACTAACCTGAAGAGAGGTGCGTGCAGCAGAAATCTCTTGTCTGAGTGCATCTACCTGCTCCAAAATTTTTTCTTCAGTCTTGACAAGCCTAGACTTTTCTGCACTGGACTTCAACACAGACGATGAAAGAGATTTCCTCATATGCAACAGATCAGATCGTGCCCTTGCTTCTTCTTTAGCAAGGGTTGCTATTGCATTAAGCTTCGATGTTTTCTCTTCAGCCACTGACAGGAACCGATCAACGTCCTGTTTTTTTATTTCTAGTCCTTCAATTTCTGATGTAATCCTGTGCAACGCAGATTTCAGTTTGTCTTCTTTCCTATCAATGTCAGACTGTGACTGATGAAACCCAGAGACCACATCATCGATTCTTTTGTTCACCACCTGGATTACAGCATCACATTCAGCAATCTCAGCTTCTTTAGTTCTTACCAAAGCAAGTAGTTTCTCCAACTCCTCCACAAGCTCTGCTCGCTTTCTGCATAAAACTTCTTTCTCTTTTTTGTCATCCTCAATCAAACAGTCAATAGAACTATTCAATGAAGAACATGCATCGTCTATCAAGTGCGTCTCGATCTCAATTTCCATTTTCTTCACCTCTAACTGCTCCTTGGAAGAAAGCCAATCTTCCATATCATTCGAGTAAACCAGATGGGCATCCTTCATAGCTGCATCAGAGGTAACTGCAGTGTCCTGACAAAAGCGGAGAGCCGATGTTATAACTCCAACCAACATCTTATGGCAGGAACAAGCAAAAGGACTTCAACGAACTGCACTATGAATATAAGAGGGCGTCTATTAACGCAAGTGGTGGTCTGCAATACCCAAGGTTGATCCTCTCTGAACAGCAGCCCCACACATTCCAAATTAAAGAATCGAATCAGGAAGAACAAGCACCAGATATTGGAAGATTTAGATTAAACACGAACACCATAACTACAATCAGCACGGATAGAAAAGAAGCAAATTCTGCTAACGTATGGAAATTGAATAGACGCTTTAATATCGATCAACCGGTTATATAGCAAGAACCTCCACATTAATTTCAGAGAACAAGGAGAGCCCAGGAATCTCTAGGAACAGTAAAAGCAGAAAAAGAGAAAAAAGCTTTTCCGTGCCTCAGAAATGTGAGCAAAGAGAAGCTTTACCTCTGCGAACTGTTCGAGCAAGGCAACTCCTTCCTCCTCGGCGGAAATCTGCAACTCCAAAGCGTGCTGCAGCTTCAGATACATGGCGTCGCATTGGGCCTCGGCCTCCCTCAGCACATCCAGGCAACATTGCCTCTCCCTTTCGGCAACGGCCAAGCTCTCACTCACCCTCTCAGCCCTCTCGAATTCCTCCTTCTCGCAAGCCTCTTCTAGCTCCTTTTCCAATTCCATGTGCTTGCTGGTTGCGACGACGACGTCATGGACGGCCTTCCTTCTCCTTCGAGCCGCCTCTTTCCGTTCAGCGGCAGCTGAAGCTGCCGAGACGCCCACACGCTCGAGACTATCCGCTATCGTCACCTTGATCGACTCCAATTTGGCCTCAAAGAAGCCGGGGTCCTGTCCGAATGACGCAGCGTCATCAGACGGCGAGGATCTTCCCCCTCCGCTTTCTTCTGTTGTTTCTTCTGCTCCTGTTTCTTCTACTGCTCGTTCTGAAATGGTACCATCATTAGGAACCGATTTGGAGGCGTCCTTTTCCACAATCACCTCGGCCTCTCCTTGGGTAGTTACCGGCTCATGATGGTCGGGCACCGAAGGAACCGGCGCAGAATCGAGAGTTTCTCCATCTGAATCAACGGTTTTGAGACTCTCAAGCGGCGCGGGAGGAGTAGAAGAGGAGACTTCGGAGGACATAGAAGCCGGCACCTCCGCCACCGCCGCCGCAGCAGCAACATCAGCAGCAGAAGAAGAATGATCGGCAGAGGGGGTAGGATGGGGATCGAGATGAACGGAAGTGAAGGACGACTCGCGGGCATATCCGATCCTGACGCCTCCCCGCTTTTTCCTCCTAGTACCGCCGGCGGTGGTCGGCGTAGAGGCCACTGCGGAAGTCGATTTGTGAACCAAAGGAGGATTATGGGCATCGGAATCCGTGGGTACTTGTTGAATGAGGGTGGGCGCGGGCATGAGCGTGAGGTCCGAGAAGAGGTTCTCATCAAGTGGTCCGCTCGTTTGACGATTCAGAGAGGAGGAGGAACGGGGAAGGGAAGGAGATAGTTGGGAAGGAGCGGGAGAAGAAGGAGGATTTGGATGGTTGTCAGTGTCATTGGATTGGAATTGAGGAGTGAGGAGGACCATGCCTTCGAAGAGCGACCCAAATTCATCTTGTGATCCCTCTGCCATCGCTGCTGCTCTCGATGTGGATGACCCGGGAGGTGGTGGGATGGTGATCTCGGTTATTTGGAGTCTATGTATCACAGAATTGTTGGCCCTTACCGGCTGCAGCTGGCTATGGCTGATTATGCCGCAGGGATGGTGGCGTTGTAGTGGCCGCTTCTGAGGCGGAAGAACCAGCCGGATCGAAGTGTCTGGCTCTTCCCCGCCGTTGCTGTCACCATTACATGTGCAGCACTCTCTCTCTCTCTCCCGCGCGGTCAGAGTCGAAGACGCCGGCCAAGTTTTTTTCTGTGTTCTTCGTATTCGTATAAGCGATAGGATTTCATTCCACCTAGTTTGCAACTTCGCTATTTTCGTATAAATTAATCTTTCAGGTATTGGCATACATTTTATTTGGAAGTTACGCTTCAAAATATTGATAATTTTGCACCTTTATAATAGAAGTTACACTTCAAAATATATTTGTCAAATAAAAGCCAAAATAACATACTGAATTATACAAATTCTAAGGTTGAACCGAGCTCGGAGATAATGGCGGCAGGCATGAGTTCATTGATTGATGGAACATGAAGATGGTGACATACATATTTGGCCTACTAGGAAGAGCTAGACCTCATCACCATGGGACCTTCAAACCGCTCAATATGCGTTGGACTAACTTTGATGGCAAAATAAATCCCCAACAATAGCCGTTCAAGGCAGTGCAAAACTTTTTAGGTGTCAACAAGTGACATCCGATTGATACTTCCTGGCCCCATTCCATTCTTCATTTTGAATGAGAAACCATGTGACAGTACTAATATTGGCCTTAGTAATCCCACACCCACACGAGTTGGAATGTGCAAGGATGAAGAGTAATTAGGCCAAAAGGAGAAGAATACTGTGTTGAGCATAGACTCGTATGAGTCTACCGCATATTCTGTCATTTCCTATGTCATATACAAATGCATTTTCTAGAGCTTCTAATTTATGCTTTCAATCTTATATTTTACAATTTTACCCTTGTGAATATTCTGTCCATACCATGTACCACGAATATTACTTGAATATGTTTTAAATAAGTAATATGAACTCTTGATTTGAATCATTCACCTTGAGATCATGTTCATTATATTTTTTGCTCTATCATTGAACAATGAGAAAAAAGTCGAGATGCCCTCAATAAGGATGCAGGCAACGGCCCAGCCTCCTACCAATAAAATGATTCATACAATCTAAATCCTACATTTTCAACATAGATGTGAGTTTAAAATATATTTTCAATGTTGAATTTTGGAATCGCTTCTAAAACATGGTTTCAAGACAGTTTTGAAATCCTTCAAAGGGATAAATCTCGGGAGTATCGAACTAAAATAGACTTGCATTGATAGATGAGACACCAGTCCAATAAAAGAATCCAATAACTCATGTGTGAAAGGACACACTTGGTAGTTGAAATAATACCTAAATGGCAGAATTTAATACAATTGAGAACGTGGATGCATGATGATGTATAGAGCTGCACAACTAGTTGAGCCGACTGGAGTGTGACTTGTACTCGCTTGAAAAAACTCAGCTCATGCTAGAGTCGATTATAAACAAGCCGAGTTCGAGCTTGCAAAGATACACGAAATGATAAACGAGTCGAGTTCGAGGTTCAAGAACTCCACTCGTTTATACTCGATTTGACTTGCAAACCAGTAATCCATATAATACTGTCAAAATCGATTCACCTGTTTTAACTTTTAGGGTAAAAACAAATTTTTACAAGTTACACGATACATGAGTTAAATGAGCTACACGAGTTAATGTATACACGCGTTAACGCCAAATGAGTTATCGCCTAAATGAGTTAAATGGGTTAAATGAATCGAGTTTGATTTTGATCTTGTGTAGTCAAGTCGAACTTGAACTTTATAAGAAGCTCGGCTCAAGTTCCAGCAGAGCTCGATCTTGAGTTTTTTGAGCCGACTCGACTCGACTTGGCTCGTGTGCAGCCCTAATGTAATGAGATTAAATAGTGCATTCCATAAGTTATAGTGCAAGGTTCCTTAAAATGAATTATTAAGGGCAAACACATAAAGGTCACCCTACAAATGAGAAGTGCAGGACAATGATCTAGGAAATATTTTGAGATCAAGGGTTTCTGCATGCCGACCTTTGAAATGGAAATAGGGCCATGAGACACCAACCTTTTCTAAGAAGATAATATAGTAAATAATAACCTTAGAAAAGTCCTTAATCATATAAACTATACCATGTAGGGTTGTTCAAAGAGTCGAGCTAACCTGAGTTTGACTTGTTTATTAAATAAGTCGAATTTAAGTTAAAAAATGAACTCTATCACACAAATGAGTTGAGCTTGAGTTAAGTGGGCTCAGCTCGGTTAAACTCAGAACAGAGAATATAGATAATGCGTCTCATACTGCTACTACAAAAGATAGATGGTTCAAATGGATGTACGATTGATTTGCAACTGTGAGGTTCATCGTACAAATTTCCATGCTGCTTCTTCCTTTAAAAACCTTTTTTTTTTTTAATGAAATACTCAGCTTGGCTCAAACTTAATTGAGTCGAGGTCGAGTTTTTAGAACTCGAGCCAACCCGAGTTCGAGTTTTGCCTATGATACTTGAGCCTCTTAACTCAAGATAATCCTCGGCTCAAGCCTAATCGAGCCAAGTTCGAGTTTTTAAATTCAAGTCGAGCCGAGCTCAAGCTAATGAACTCGAGCTCAAGCTAATGAACTCGAGCTCAACTTGAGCTTGAACTGAATTCAAGTGGCTCAGCTGGGCTTGTGAACAGCCTTAATAATAATTGCTCGGACTCGGAAGTTACAAGACAACCAAGATGTATTGACACATGAAAGTGCAAATGGTGTAAGTCACTTTTCCATTAATTGAATCCTTAAAGAGGTGCAACACCCCAAAAATTTAGTCTTGTATTGAAGATTGAAAAAGATAAGATCTTTAAGGGCTTATAAAAAGGTTATTAAAGTCCTGGTTTCTAGTCTTTGTGGGGTCGAAGCTGAAACTGTTAGGTGCGAGTTGGGATTCGCCGAACCAGGAGCCTAACCTCCAAGATCAAGAACAAATCTCATACGAGGCACAAACACATCTCACATGCAAGGAAAAGAGTATGGGCATGGAAAGATGATTTTGAACAAGCAATAAGATTGAAATGCAATCGCTAGCTAGTTAATGCAGAATGACATGCAACATGATGAGAAATATTTGCAAAAACTGGGAAATAGCTTGAACAACAAAACTACGTACTGCATTCACCCAAAATCTGGAATCGATGAAGAACAAAAGTGCTTAGCAGTATCAGGCCGACGCAGGAATGCAAGCTATGCCACAACACATGATAAAAGAGCATTTACAACATGAAAACTATAAATACTACGTACAACTACTTGCACTATAATCACTTAGATTACAGAGTAGAAAAAAATTCATTGTAGCAAAATCAATAAACATGTCAAACATAGGCTAGCACCTCCTAATCTATTGTGAATTATGATACTTCGTAGCGAAGGTTTAACGGAAAAGCGCAAGATTGGCTTGGGAGCAAAGGTGTATTATATTACCCACAATTGCAAGGTTCATCCTAGCCACAGACTTAACTATTCATCCTGCATCATTGCTGTTGTTAAAGCCGATCTCTTTTCCATTGCAACAACATTGCTACGTTCATTCTCCTTTTTCACCTCGCTCATCTCTATTTCTCTGTCGACACTATTTCCTTATCTCTCTCTCTCTCTCTCTCTCTCGATATATATAACTATATATATATATATATATATATATATATATATAACTCATTTAACTTGCTTAGTTGCTATTTGTTTAACTATTCTCTTGCTATATTTCAACATTGAGTATGTAGTTGAGACAAGTCGAGTTTAAACAAGTCGTTCGAGCATACATTTGACCTCAAACTTCACTTGTTTCCGAGTTCTAGTCAAGCTCGAGCGTGGCTCAACTCTTTGTGCAGCCCTAAGTATGACAGATTTAAACCATGACCTAAATGTGGTTCAAATATAGTATAATATGGGACAATGCAAAATTCAAACACATAGATATGATTTCTTTCATGCTCCATCAGTAGGGCCTATTGTTTTTAATTACCAAGTTCTTGAACTCGGCCGGGGTTGTTGGCAGGTGTCATGAGGCACTACAACAAATTTGCGCTTCAATGACACGGTTTTGCATGTTGTGTCAGTGGCTGACGATGATATACGACGTGATTCCTTGTTCCGTCATTGATTGAAGAAGAGCGAGCCCACACCATCAATGGAAGATGTGCGCATTTTGGTGATTGAAGACATGGGAAACAGAACATGGATGGTGGCACTCTGTGTTGATTTCATCCTCTGATGATGGCTTCAACGTTGATGGAGCGTAATGATATTCTATTGCAAGATCTGATGTTGAAGGTGGCATCAAGGCTTCCTCATCTAGAAGAAGCGACAATTAATTAGGGCATGGATAAGCTTTACCCCAAAATCAAGGGGTTGTGGGTGCTTATATGCCTAATCCACTCTACGGCTAGAATTTGGTGACCTTTTTTGGGGATATGGATTTGGTAACTACCATATACAAGGCAAGCCACCTCCCGCCTGTTGTTTCAGCTTCTCTCTTTGCAGGCTAGGTAAATTAACTTGCATGGACCTCTCTTTTTCTCTTTCTTTCTTTTTATCTTGCTCTCTTTCTCTCTCTCTCTCTCTCTCTCTCTCTCTCTTTGTTCGATCTTTATCTTTCTCAGTCTCCAATATTGCCAATGCAAAATCAGCTCTAAGGATCCCTTCATTGCATTTCTGTCAGAAGGCATCTTCTCTGTGCTGGGCTTCATCAGGTATGTGATCCGCAATGTGTTTGATTATACTTGTCTCATGTAGATTGTGTTAGTTTTGATGTATTCATGTCTATTTATAAAATTTTAATCATTGCCTTTCAGCGCCAACTTAGTAATAAACAGAATATTGTGTGGACCTATTTCTAAGGTGAATTTGAAAATATCATTTTTAAAATAGGCGGAAGTGGGGAAGGGGGCTATTTTCATAATCTGGCATATACAAAACTTCTTTGTAATAAGAAAACTGGGTTGTAAGGTTAAACCTCCCAGAATATTGAGGGGCAGAAAGAACCTGCAACGAATTATGTAGAACTATAAATAAGAGGTTGGCCAATGCAAAATGTAGTAGCTGTGGAATGTTGCTTATTAGCCTCATAAACCAATAGGTTACAGCTTTAACCATGATATTGTAATCATCCAACCCATTTCCTCACATCAAAATTGGAAGTGGCTAGCAAAAGGATTCTACAGCCACCATCTGGTAAATGAAAGCATCTGAACAACAACAAATTACTTTCTTCCAGTTGTGTGTGTCCTTGGGAACTTTTCTCTGATAAATGTTTATTTTCAACCAAAGTCCTTCAACATCCTTAATATGTGAAGCTTGTATATCAATCTCTCATTTTTTTGGGACAGATTTCAGAAGAATGTTCTTGAACCCCTTAACAGGAACATATTTACCCATCCTAATGAAACATAAAGTTCAATTGCACTTGGAAGGACATAGACTAGTTAAGGAAATTTGATGATTTTGTAGATTTTATTGCTCACGTCCAGAAACTCATTGAAAAACTCTCTGTCAAGCAATCTGGCATGATCTCTGTTTGGTTTTGCTATCTTTGCAACAACAACATGTGCTGAATGAGGTCTAGTCTAGTAACTTCCTTTGTATATCCATCCGGCAACCAGCATTCAGCTCTTCAACTACATGCAGTCGCCAACCTTCATTTGACCAAGATATATAAGTGAAAACCATGGCCTTAACAGTTCCACAAGTTCACATGCAATTTAACTGGGTTATCAAATTTCAAGAATGCCAGTTGCACGACAATTTAGATTGCAGATCCTTGCCTACCATAGCGAGAGATACAGAAGCCATCCCAAGTAGTGAGTCTCTTCTTTCAGCCTGCTCTAATATCTCTATGCATAACCTTTCTTTTGGATATGCATTTCATTCTTCATTTGTTTCATATTAAGAAGACTTGGTTAGCCTCTTTGATATTTGCAGTGCTTTTTTTCCATTCTGTGAGGTCTGCCGAACTAAGCTCCCTTGGTCAAAAGGGAGACTATAATCTTAGGCTCTGTCCTCAGTGCAGCAACATGGAGCCCAGTATATCCCCTGAGATTCCTAAGATTAACATCAGCTAGCTCGATATCTAAGAGTTCAGTTGTAGTCTTGGAATCACAGTAGGCTATTGCGTAATGGAGTGCATGTGCATTGTCCAGCGTCATATGTGTTTCTTTTAGCAGTGTAATCAGTAATGGCAATCCTTTAATGTAAATTGGGATCTATGTTAATGTAATGACCTAGTTGTTCTTTCTGTAAGGACAAGCCTCTTAATAACTCTCTTGACTCTGCATTCATAGTTGTGTCTGGCTGGGTATATTGGGTCCATGTTGGCTTTAAGTAATAAGACTAGAAGTAAATTGGAAGAGACTTTGGACCGCCTTTTTGTAGAAGGATCTTGTAAGTTCACAAATTTTAAATTACTCAGTCCTGTTTGACATTGATTTTGTTCATTACTTTGCATTTGTGTTTCTAAATCATACCAGGAACTCATCAAGGTGAATCACAGGTCAAGACCCTGACAATACTTTGCACGTCTTGAAAATAGGGGAATCCCATAATTAGATCTTAGGTTAAACACTTCACTCTTCCAAAATTTATGTAGATTGCAGTCTATTTAGTTAATTTGATGAAGAAGTTTGAACAATATTATAGTTTGTTTAGGTCAAAATGCCTTAGGTCACATGCATGAAGATGTTTACTAAACTTGTGTCCATGAAAATGGTATTTTAGCAAAATAACTATTTCCTTCTCTCTCTCTCTCTCTCTCTCTCTCTCTCTCTCTCTCTCCACACACACACACACACACACACACATAATCTTGCATAGCCTAATTGAATATGATTCTATCTTAACTTTGTTTCATGATATAGTAGATCTAAGGATAAAATGTTCATTGAGTATATATATATATATACATACATATATATATATATATATACATACATATATATATATATATATACATACATACATATATATATATATATATATATATATATATATATATATATATATATATATATATATATATATATATATATATATATATATATATATATATATAATGTTCATTGAGTATATATATATATATATATATATATATATATATATATATATATATATATATATATATATATATATACATACATGGTTGCCATTTCTCATGTTCTTAATGCACATCAAATG
Organism: Nymphaea thermarum; assembly: GCA_011799765.1. Lineage (NCBI taxonomy): Eukaryota > Viridiplantae > Streptophyta > Magnoliopsida > Nymphaeales > Nymphaeaceae > Nymphaea > Nymphaea thermarum. The sequence continues at coordinate 30,196 of JAANDH010000773.1, read as the reverse complement.
TCAATGTGGGTTGAGTGACTAGATTTTAACATGATATTAGAGTTGTTGATTGAAACATTTCCACAACATGTGCATCTGCTAAGGATATATCATGAAGCAGAAACCCTCCCCAATTCCTAACTACGGGCAAATCCTACTACAATGGTTCAAGGCCGTACAAACACGAACGATACAAGTTAATACTCTCACAACTCACTCAGACAAACCATACAAACCACGACTAACGAGCAATCACACCCAACAAAAGCAAATGGGTAGGTCTCGGCTCCTTGTGATAGTATCTCGGGCTGATGGCCCTTGAGGTACCACAGAGAAGAGCTAGGCCGAAGCCTTGGGCTAAAACAATAGTGAAAGCAAACTAAATGCAATCCTAAAACAATAAGCAAATACACCCGCCCGGATTTACAAGGGGGACGAGGGAATGTACCGACCAAGGGCTAGCCTTGGCTGAACCGAAGAGGCCAAGGGTGATAGCCAATCCCCGGGCAACACAGCAACGGGTCGGCGTGAAGCGCGCGGCTTGGGCAGCCTCCTGCTGCCGGGCGCCGAAGGAGAGTGACGACCGTCTGTCGCCTAGCGCCGAGTGAAGACCGTCGGGCTGTCGCCGAGGGCGCGGCCGGGATGCCGCGGACGTGACGAGGGGGGCGAGTGCCGAGATGGCAGCGCCTACCTGCCTTCCTTCTCCGGAGGTGGCTCGGCCACGGATAGATGCTTGTCAAAATAATTGTATCCTATTTTGAAAAGACAACTTAGCAAACAAAAATGTGACTTTTGTAGTGAATCAAGGTGGAAGAATAGTAAATCACAGGGCTATAGAAAGAAAATGAAATGGGAAGTGCCAATTAAGACTATACCACTTCATTTTGATGCCAAGGTTGAAAAGATCATTCATGTTGACAAGAACTGCATCAGACATGAGGTGACATAAGGACATGTGAATGATGGTTTGTTGAGACATCATGCAGATGCACAAGCATGAAAATCATTTTATGTGCCATATCCAACATTTGCAACATATAGTCATAATGTTAGATTGGGTTTAGCAAGTGATGTTTTTAATCCATTCAGAAACTTGAGTACAACACACAATGTGTGGATAGTATTATTTTTTTGTGTATAACCTGCCTCCATGACTTAGCATGAAACAACATCCAACAATCTTATTCTTGTTAATTTTTGGGTCAAAATCACTTAGAAATATAATAAATGTATTGCTACAACAATTAGTTGATGAGCTGCAGGTATTGTGGAACGATGTGAGAACATGTGATGTGTCAAAAAAGAACATTTCTAGATGCAAGCAACATTATTGTGGACCATACATGATTTCCTAACATATAGAGGCTTGCCAGGTTAGAGCATAAAAGGGAAACTTGCATGACCTAATTGCCACAGATATACATTCATGGAAAATTAATTCACATAAAAAAATGTGTTCTACGGCCAAAATAGGTTTTCGCCTCTGGATCATAAGCTAAGATAGAACTGATCTTCATTTAATGATGAAGTTGACACTAGGATGGCTCTCACGGCAGTTGCTAGTTAGACTTTTTTTGTGATGTTACTACCATATAATAGGTTATGATTTTTTTTTCTTGTAGACTATCCTATTCTATACAAAAAAAAAAAAAAAAATTAATTGTTTTTTGTTGCTCTCTCGCTCTCACACAATATTTAACAATATTTATATATAGATACACACACACACAACAATGTTCATTGCTTGGCCATTGTATTAGTCAGGGTTTGATGCAAAAAGATGCCACAAATACATTTCATTGATGCTATACAATTCACAAAAACTGAAGTAGTGACAATGCACAATCATATCGTGTTTTTCAATCAAGCTCTGCTGCAAAGGATGGTGTTCTTCACACTATCACCAACATGATAGGGTTTGTTGAGTTTTTTTAACACTAAACAAACGTGTCGCAACAATCATTGACACAAAGGAAAATCATCGCTCATATCATCGACGAAATACAAAATCTTCGCTACTACCACCAACATGGTAAAAATCCTAGAAACTAAATGAACAACAAGACCTTCACTGACACCATTTGCGCCACATTTTTCACGTCAAAGCTATATCTTCAGGGAAAAAGCAGGCTTGCTGTTTCAAATATTTGTGCGGTGAAAGAGCAGAACATGAAAAAGAAAAATAAGCACAATCAGATAGGGGGATGAAGGGAAACATCCTGCCCCCACTTCCTACAAGAATGAGTATATTTTATCTCAGATTTTTAGGACCACTAGCAGAGGATGAATTTCCTCTTCCCTCTATGTCTTCTCATTTCCACAATTCCAAATTTTCCACCAGAAGGTGAAAATCTACACGCACCAAAGTAAGGCCCATTTCTTGTGGCAACATTAGGGAAAAAAAAAAGTAGAACAACTAACTGAGTAAAATAATAAGACATCGAATTTCAACTATTTCTTTTTATAATAGCGAATGTTAAACCATGGTTTATTTGACGGTGGTGAACACTGATGAGAAGCGTTTATTTGAAATGTAATCTTTGAAACATTTAGGTGGTGTAGACTTTCCAAATTACTCGAGTATGCTATAATATGGGCAACAAAGTGTGATTTTGTGAATATTTTACCGATCCTTTTTTTAGGTAGAGTTTCTTTTTCGCTAAAGAATCTTCATATGGGCAAAAGCAACCGTAATTTGTGTTGAACTATTTTATATCTGCTCATTTTCTAGATTTATGAATAGAAGTTAAAGTATTTGGTATCTGCCATGTGCCTTTCCTCAGCAAGTTCATAACATTATATATTATTCAGATGATCGAAGAAATCTGAGACAGCTTCTCCGATCCCCTCCCCAACGCCATGGAAGCTGGTTATCTAAGTATCTGCATCAGGCTATTACACAATTTTTTATGCACTGAAATATAAAATGACCAGAATACCTGTAGTATATCGAGAAGGAGATATATTTCATCTTAGTTACAACTTATTTAGAAAACCAAAGTCATACACTTCTCCCATCTCCATAAAGTATCAGACCAAAGTCATACACCCTGCCATCTTTCAACTTGCACATTGACACATTCTTTTACGACACATATCGCTCTAACGTATATTGATAGCTGATCTCTTCTTGAGTGTTGCTTCATGATCATTCAAGCCCTTCCTATTTATAGAAGGATGTTGCTAATACTTCAAGGATAACTTAATTTCTCGATCAGTTAATATGCTGCACGCTAATGGTACCACCAAGAAAGAAAAAGTTCATCTCAAATGAAGGCGGAAAATGCAACTTGGAACCACAAATTAAGTCAATTAATTGAATAAGGACGCTTCATGCCGCATTTTTTAGGTCAAGTCAATAAAAAATACAGAAAAATTGAATTTCTTGTCCATTTTCTGTGCGTGTGTGTTGCCCATTTTATACAGAGTCAGAGGACTCAGAATCATAACTTGTTGGAACCTAGCTGTAATTGACAAGACAAATTAAAAAAAAAAAACGAAGATCGCATGTATCAGCATATTAATTTGACGTGTCATGCAATAGGCTAAGTTAATCGTACGTCCAACGGGAACGATCATATTTTAGGAAGTCAATTTGTTTGTATGTTTTTTTATTCGGAACTTTTCACATGGATGGCTCTCCGGCAGCTGCTGGTTAGACTTTTTTTTGTGATGTTACTACCATATAATAGGTTATGATTTTTCTTTTTGTAGACTATCTTTGTCACGGGCTGACTCCTTCTGTTGTGCGGCATGGCAAGAACTTAATTGCCGTCAGCCTTCAAATTGTGCAGAAAGGCGTAAAGAGTGAAATACACAGAAAGCAAATGACTGTATTGACTCTAGACACAGAGGAACAATCTTATTCCATAAAAAAAATCATTGTTTTTTGTTGCTCTCTCTCTTTCTCTTTCATATATATATATATATATATGTGTGTATATAGAGAGAGAAACAGACACACACACATAAATATGTATATATATATATAGAGAGAGAGAAAGAGAGAGAGAGCCACACACACAACAATGTTGATTGCTTTGCCATTGCACACACACAACAATGTTGATTGCTTTGCCATTGTATTAGTCAGGCTCTTATGCAAAAAAAAATGTCACGAATACATTTCATTGACGCTATACAATTCAAAGAAACTGAAGTAGTGATATTGCACAACCAACGTTCGTGTATGTCAATCAAGCTCCGATGCAAAGAATGGTGTTCTTCACCGTATCACCAACATGATAGGGTTTGTTGAATTTTTTGAACCCTAAACAAAAGTGTCTTTACAATCATTGACGCAAAGCAAAATCATCGCTCATATCATGGACGAAATACAAAATAGTTGCCGCTACCACCAATGTGGTAAATATCCTTAAAGTTAGATGAACAACAAGACCTTCAGGAAGTGTTTGATGGCCAGAAATATGTTTCTAGAAACAAGTTCCAGAAATATATTTCTAGAATTGGTTTTTGAGAAATAAAATTCTACATTTTCAAAACTATGTTGTGTTTGTTAATTTGAAATTGTTTTTGTTGGAATAAATTTCTGCGTTTTGATGGCAAGGGAGGAAAAATCTATGAAAATGGGAGAAAGCTGCCTTCCCTTTCGTCCGCCTTCGCCTCCTTCCCTCTCCCCGGCCTGCTTCCCTTTCTTCTCCCTCCCTCCTTCCCTTCTTCCACCTCTCGCCTCTTTCCCTTTTCCCTTTGTTCCTCCTCCCTCCTTCCCCTTTCCTCCTCTTCCTTCTTCCGCCTCCTTCCCTCCTCCATCCTTCCCCGTTCCTCCTCCCCTCTTCCTCCTCCCTCCTTCCCTTCTTCCGTCTCCGATCCTTCCCCTTCCCTCCTCCCTTCTTCCTCCTTCCCTTCTTTGCCTCCGCCTCCTTCACTCCTCCCTCCTTCCCCTTTCATCCTCCCTCCTTCCGTCCCTTCTTCCTCCTTCACTCCTTCCACGATTCCTCCTTCCCCTTTCCTCCTTCCTCATTCCCTTCTTCCTCCTTCCCTCCTCCCTCCTTCCACCCATCGTGCCCAATGGCTCCAAAAAAAATTCTGGAAATATGTTTTCGATTTTCATCCTAACGGTAAATAAAAATAATTCTGTGTTTATTTTAAAAATTTGAATTTTATTTCCTGAGCTGTAGGAAAATTCTTAGCCATCACACATTACCTCATTGACACCATTTGCGACACATTTTTCACGTCGAAGACTTCCTACAAGATTGAGTATATTTCATCTCAAATTTTTAGGACCACTAGCAGAGGATGAATTTATTTTTCCCTCTATGTCTTCTTTCTTGTGGCAGCACTTGGACAAAAAAAAAGGTAATACAGCAAACTGAGTAAAATAATAAGCATCGAATTTCAACTATTACTTTTCATAACAACAAATGTTTAACCATGGTCTATTTGACGCTGTTGAAGACTGATGAGAAGCGTTTATTTGAAATATAATCTTTGAAACATTTAGGTGGTGTAGAATTTCCAAATTATTTGAGTACGTTTCTATAATATGGGCAACAAAGTGTGATTTTGTGAATATTTTACCTATCCTATCCTTTTTTTAGGTTGACTTTCTTTTTCGCTAAAGACACTTCATATGGTAAAAAGCAACCGTGATTTGTGTTTAACTACTTTCTAGATTTATGAGTAGAAGCTCAAGCATTTTGTATCTGCCATGTACCTTCCCCGAGCAAGTCCATAAAGTCATATATTATTCAAATGATCGAAGAAATCTGAGACAACTTCTCCGTTCTCCTCACCAACGCCATGGAAAGATCTGCATCAGGCCATTACACAAATTTTTATGCACCAAAATATAAAATGACCAGAACACTTGTAGTATATTGGAGAGGAAAGGAGATATAATTCATCTTACTACCCATTTAAAATGCCAGAGTAATACACTTTTCATCTCTATAAAACATTAAGTCTACTTTTGGTGTTTCAGGATGATAACATCATGCCATGTTTCAACTTGTATATTGACAGGTTCTTTTAGGACACATGTTATAAACGCTCTATAAGCTTAAAATGATTAAATTTTACCTCAACGGTTGTGTCAGCCCCCTTGAGAGATTATCAAAGAAAGAGTCATTTTAAAATAAATGAAAGATAAGATCTTAAAAATACTTATTTCTCTTAAAAATTACTAAAATTGCTTTTATTTATTTTTTGGTGCACATGTGTAGTGCACTAGGGTGATTACAAAAGTGTACCGGCAACAAGCATACACCAAATGGGGCTTGGCATTTTTAAACTTTTTATAAAACAAATAGACATTTTAAACTTTTTTATGTGTTCACAATCTGTTTTTCACCCTTTCAAAAGTTATTTATTTATTTAAATAAAGGTATTTTGGTGATTACCACCTCCTGTCATCAATTTTATAACAATGAGTCCCAACAGTCAAATATGAAGACAAAATCAGCCTCAAGTTTGACTGCCAGATATTCATAGAAATTGCGCATGATCGGATGGGAGACAGCAGTAATATACGGGCACGGGCACCGGTCACCACTTCTGCGTCACTCTTCGTTTCCCCCGACGATGAGGTTGGATCCCCAAATCTTCGTTTTCTTCTTCCTCGAAGCTTTATTTCTTTCTGGCGAAGCATATATTGATCTCGGGTGCTCAAACAACACTTCCAACTACACTTCCAACAGCACCTATGAACTCAACCTGAAGACTCTGCTGCTTTCCCTACCAACGAAGGCCGCGTCTGGAGGTGGCTTCTACATGGGCACCACCGGCGACAGCCCCGACCAAGTCTACGGCCTCGCCCTCTGCCGCGGCTATCTATCTCCAGAACTCTGCGCTAACTGCACCTCCGGTGGCTTCTCCAAAGTCTTCGAAGTGTGCCCCGGCGGCAGATCGGCGACCTTGTGGCTGGACAACTGCCTTGTCCGCTACTCCGACGCCAATTTCTCTGGAATTGTGAACGACGGCTATGCCGTGCAAGTGTACAATGTGAACAACGCTTCGGACGTCGCTCTTTACAACAGGCAATGGGGGCTTCTCATGTACAACCTCTCTGCTACGGCGACCACAGCCAATTCGAAGCGCCTGTTTGCCGACGGCGACATCACGTTCACAGATTTTTTGAAGATCTACGGGATGGTGCAGTGCACGAGGGACCTGTCTGCGGATGATTGCTATGGTTGCTTGAGCAATCTGATCGGCATTGTCGGTGGTGGCGTGATGAAGGGGAAGATTGGTGGATGGGTTATCACAGCAAGCTGCTTCCTCGGGTTCGAAAATTGGCGTTTCTACTCTACCTCCTCCATGTCTGTATCTCCTCCTGCAGCTCAGCCTACTGTAGTTTCTCCACCTCCTCCTCCTTCCAGTCACGGTGGGTACCTCTTCCTTGCCTTTTAATTTTTATTTTTTAATCGTATGAACATTTATATGTTAGAATGGTACTTAATTATGAAAAATCATGGCGACTCCACAATTGATTTCTTGGGACCCGTTGGCTTTCCAGTAAGGTTTTGCTGAATTCAGCATCGGATGTTTCAAGTTTATATAAATTAAATTTTGAAAATGTGAAAACATGATATGAATTAGTTTTGATCTTAAGCAGATTAATGAGTTTAATTAACAGTCTTATGTAATTCGTCTGCTCTTAGATGTTGATTTATACATCCTGTTTTCACTTTTTTCGAGTTCATCTCTACAGTTAGATCTATAAAAAAGCATTACATTGGATTGATGGAACTATGAACTCGATATTAATTTGAAGGCTCCTTTGCGGCCCATATTGGTAACTTATTTAAAAATAAGTTAACCTATTATTGATTTAGAAAAATGGAAAATTTTAAAACAAATAACCTGTATTAATGTTGGCTGATACACTTATTAGAAAGCCATATTGGTAACATTGATTTGAACCATAGATTGGTATATCATCGAGAGTACTGATGCTGGACTTTAAGGCCTCTAAAAATCTTTTTTGGACAAGAAAGTCAAGATTTTCAATCCAAAAAATCTAAAAAGGTTAGCACAAATCAATGAATTCATTTTAGTAGTATTTAATAAAGTTTGGGACGACCTTGACTTGGACTTGATCTCTGGGCTTGAAACGCGTTAGGTGCTAACTTTTTTATATTCTGTGGACAGAATAGCTTGTCTTTTTTTTTTTTTTTTTCAAAAAAGACTTTTAGGCCCTTAGAAAATAAAGATGTTAGACAAATGATTGAATCCACCAATAGATATATATAAGCAAATGCCTGGGGACAATTATTTTGTATGACTGGTAGCACAACAGACAACACATAGTCACAAGTTACTCTAGCTCAAATCTAAAAGCCTCGTCTTCAACAGGGGAATTTCACCCAGCTCGCATAAAAGTTCCGGTTTTAAAATTACAAATATCGAAACTCCCACGCCTGGAATTTTGGTTCTTGTAATTGGGAAATCGACTCCTTGGAGTTTGGAAATCAGAATAAACTCTACTCGCGCAAATGGAAACCTATTTCCAAACATAATTTATTATGTTCACATATTCACAAATCTTGCTGCCTAATCGATTCTTCTTGTTGCTTCTTGGTCAAAATGTCACTTTCATGTCCTTATATATAAAGATAAAAATCCAACATTACAGTTGGCTTCATTTGACTACTTCCGAGCGTCTCAATCGTAGTTGATTTTTAAGCTTGACTCCCCTTGTACAAGGATGGAGAGAGAAATTTTTCATGAGGCAAGTATAATTGAAGTTTCTAAATTTTGACTAGGGTCAAAATATCAATTTTTCAAAATTTTTATATAGAACAAGTGAATTTTTTTTAAAATTTATATGTAATTTTTTAATTTTTTTTTAAATGGGGCCGAGGCCCAAGCAAGCTCCACCCTTGCCCTTGTGGCTGATACCACTAAGTCAAGAAGATTCCCACTGACCGGAATACTTGCAAAACGTGCGTCCAATGTCATTCCAGTTCCTCTCATTTGCATCACACCCATTGGTTGCCTGTCTATTCAAATTAAAATGCCCCTATTTCTTTCACCTTCTCACCGGCTTACTGCCTGCTCTATCTTTTGGGGGTAGTGGTGCAAGTTATTGATTTTGATATAGTTTGTTAGTTGTTTCCTTGGTCTTGGCCTCTAGTTGTCGAAGCTGGTTCTGTAAGTCACTTTTGTGTATCTAATTTCATGAATCATTTTAAGTATGATAAAAAAACACATAATTAATACAAAAGGAACATTTTTGTACAGATAAAAACGAAAAGTGCACAACAAGATTTGGGGATTCGATAAAAGTAAAATTTGTCAGTCCGTATATGCATATCGTTATGACCAATTATACTTCTTTAAGCAGTAAAAAAGTGTTTTCGTTTTTTTTTTCGCTTATAGCGGTTATCTCATTATCTCATAAATATTTCATTATCACATACTTATGTTTAGTGCTCTCTCATACATCCGTCCATTATCTCATTGTATCATAAATATTTTATTATCTCATAAACATTATCTCAGACTTATTTTTAGTGTTGTCTTATGCATCCGTCCGTTCATTATGTCATTATTTCATAAATCTTTTGTTATCTCATAAACATTATTTGATACTTATTTGTTATTTCAATCCTGTTTATTATTTCACATACATGCATATGTAATGTTTGAGTATAAAAAAAATGTACATATTGATAGTAGGGTCCACATTCGACATATGCTCATTACACACACGGAGCAACATAGAAAACTCCATTCTTTCCCTTCTATAATCACGGGCCCTAATTCCTAGAGTAATGTTTGATGTTGAGGGCATTCTTTTAGATATTCACGACTCATTTTAGGATTCTCAGCTGGTTGAAATTTTGGGAATAGGAGATAGTAGCATTTTCGCCGATGTTGCAACACCACCATCTCGGCTTTTAGGACATGGTTCAAGCCACACAATCCACTTTTGTCTTTGTGGTTTATAACAGATATCACCAGAGAAGGGATGTTGAAGCCGAAAGCGAAAGAAACTTGATCATACTATTAAAGATATTTATGCTGATTGGATATGGTCGATTTCTTTCAGAAAACCAGACAGTTTACGAAGTTGATTACAAAATTTCACTACAGCCCATGGATCACTTGATAACCTAGAAACTTTTGAAACATTATAAACATCATAAACTTGAATGGGCGATCCTTGCACATCCCTTGCATAATTAACAAGTCGTGAGTTTTCGACTATCAACACATAAATATGTTGACTTCCAAGAAATTCCTAGTTCTTTCCTCCATTGTTTTGCTTTCTATACTTTTTCTGTGTCTGGTGAGAGAGCCTTTTGTGGCCAGAGTTTAACTTTGAAAAGTTGAAGGTGAGTGAAAAACAAAGCCTCTCGCTCATTCATTCATTTGATAAATGGATATTTATACATAGTTGAGAAATAAGGAATAAAAAATAAAATTCTTTATATTGTGATACAAGAAATTACAATAAGGTTCCAAGAGAAACCAAATAGTTCTAGAACCTTCTGCAATCTACCACATCATCAATTCTGTTAGGGATATTTTGAGCCAACCTTACAAGACAACAAGTTTTTTAACAGATATTCCAGCATGGCGGCTGAGTCATATAAGCATAATTTGTAAAATTCATGATAAATAATCTTCAACACTCCCCTTCAAAGTGGAGTGTGCAGATCCCACACAGCTAGTTTGGATTTTAAAAACTGAAACTGCTCCTTTGCTAGAGCTTTTGTAAACAAATCGACAGGCTGAAGCTTTGATGATATATGTGCTACTTGAATTATATGGTTTTAACTAGGTCGCTCACATAGTGACAGTCAATTTCCACATGCTTTGTGCGCTCGTGGAATTTTGGATTTTCAGATATATGTAGTGTCACTTTACTATCACAATACAATTCTGTTGGAACATCATGAACAACCTGGAAATAAGCAAGAAGCACTTTTAAACTCATTATCTCACAACCCGTATTAGCCATAGCTCGATATTTAACTTCAGCTGAAGATCGAGATACTGATTGTTGCATTTTTGTCTTCCACGAAATCAAACTTTTATCCAAATAAATGCAGTAACCACTAACTGATCTCCTCGTTTCTTTACATGCCGCCCAGTCCACATCACAATAAGCAACCAGCTGCAACTTAATATTAGCATATAATATGATTCCTTGACCAGGATTAGCCTTCAAGTATCTCAAAACCGGCAAAGCTGCATTTAGATGAACTTGTCTAGGATTGTTCAAATACCTACTAAGCATATGGACTGCAAAAACTATATCTGGCCTAGTGATGGTCAGATATATAAGTCTTCCAACAAGCCTTCTATGCACAGATGGTTCCTTAAGAGCTTCACTTGTTTCGTCATTGAAATTCTGTTTTTGTTCTAAAGGACAGCCAACAGCTTTGGCATTTAAAAGGTGAACTTCATCTCTGATATAACATGTATATTTACGTTGTGATAGAAAAATTTCACGCTTCGTTCTTGTTGATTCAATGCTTAAAAAATACTTAAGTGGACCAAGGTCCTTCATATGAAACTTGCTGCTTAAGTATTTTTTAAACAACCTGATCTGATTTTCATCATTTCATGCTACTATCAAGTCATACATAGACAATGACAGCCATATAGCAATTTTTATCAAGAAGTTGAAGAGAGAATAATCTACTTTTGATTGACTAAAACCATAGTCTATAAGTGCTATGGAAAACTTTGAAAACCAGTTTCTTGGCATCATACATACATCTTCGTCCAAATCGCCATGTAAGAATGCATTATGGACATCCATTTGATGCAGCACCCAATTGTCTTGAGTTGCAACAACAAGCAAAGTCCTCACCGTGACAAGCTTCGCCACTAGAGCATAAGTGTCATGATAGTCAAGGCCTTCAATTTGGGCATATCCTTTGGCCACAAGCCTTGCTTTGAACCTCTCAACTGTTCCATTAGAATTGTATTTAATTCAGTAAACCCACTTACACCCTATGAGTTTTACACTTTTTGGAGCATGCACCAGATCCCATGTTTCATTCTCTTCTAGTGTTTTAAGTTCAACAACCATGGCATCATGCCAACATTTGATGCTTAACTGCTTGTCTGAAGGAGGACAGTTTAAAATCTTTAGAGATGGCCACTAGAAATGCTTTATGAGGTGTAGAGAAACTCTCAAAGGACATGTACTTAGACAAAGGAAATTTACTAATATGTTTTGACTCACTTGATGGAGTAGGTGAGTTACAATCAGCAACTCCAATTCCACAATAAAAGCCTTTGGGATTGATGGTCTGCATTCTCTTTGAGAGCAACGCAAGATCAAATCTAATGAAATTTCATGGGCATTCTCACTTAGTTCAGGCTGAGTTTGGATATATTTAGATGGGCTAATGTCTGAACTTATGTTTGTTGCATCAACTATGTTATTCAGCTTTGATCAGGAATAGAAAGAGGTAACACAACAATAGTTTTTTCATCATTATGATCTTTGAATGGAAATACGGATTCATAGAATTTTACATCACGACTTGACATAATTTTGTAAGACTCAAGATCATATACTTTGTACGCTTTTTGGCCATATGGATACCCCAAAGCAAATGCACTTCTGAGCTGTTTGATCAAATTTGGATTTTGGCATTACATTGGTGACATAGACACCTGAATACATGAAGATGAGAATACGAGAGTTTTGTACCAAATAGTCTCTCATGTGGAGTCTCTCCTTGAAGCACAAGTGTGGGTGTTCTATTAATAAGATACACAACTGTAAGTATACATTGGTCCCAAACTTTCAAAGGCAAACATGCGTGATTTCTTAAACATCTAGCGACATCTAATAGATGTCTATGTTTATGTTCAACTACCCCATTTTGTTGAGGTTTGATTCAGTTGTGATCATGCAAGTTACCTTCAACAAGTAAAAATTTTTGGATTTCATTTGAAAAAATTCAACTCCATTGTCTGTCTTAATCCTTTTAACAGATGTATGAAACTGATTTTCAACCATTTTAAAGAAACATTGAAGAAGGTACTTTGTGTCATCCTTGTGCTTCATGAGATAGACCATGGGGCTCTTGAATGATCGTCAACAATTGTGAGAAAGTATTGATCACCTGAAATAGACGTTTGACTGTAAAGACCCCAAATGTCACAGTGAATTAGATCAAACAAGCACTCAGATTTAGTATTACTAATCGGAAAAGGCAAGCGACCTTGCTTAGACAAGTGACAAACTTCACAACTAGTTTTTGACATTTCTATGGAAGGATCAAGTGCTGAAAACATTCTGTTTTTGCAAATTGAAGGGTGGCCAAGCCTTAAATGCCAAATTTCAATTTGTGTGCTGGTAAGAGACAAAGCTACAGGTTTGCTCATAGTTGGTTTAAGGAAGTAGAGTCCATTTTGCATTTTACCTGCCCCAATCATCATCTTGGAGGTTTGGTCCTGAATGTAACATTTGTCACAAGCAAAGCAAACATAGCACTTAGATGACTTGGTCCGTTGACTAGTGGAAAACATATCATATCTAAATTGAGGTATGTAAAGAACATGTTTAAGAACTAGTTGATCAGAAAGCTTTAGTTCACCCTTATGTGTGGCATGAACAAGATTGTTATCTAGTAAACAAATGAGATAAGGAGAGTCAAGTTTAGCAACATTTGCCATGAAGTTCAAAGAGGAGGACATATGGTTGCTGGCACCACTATCCAATATCCAAAGGTTTGGATTAGAAATAGACATACCAGCAAGGTTAAGTTGAGATGAAGAAGAAATCAGAACAAATTTTTCCTTAAGAAGTTGTTTGAATTGTTGGCACTCCTCTAAAGTCAAGATAGGCACTGCATCTTTGATGGCCTCCTTTCCATGGCTTATTGTTCCTGCAGCACTATGATTAGTCCTTGCAACAACATCATTCATACCAGAAGCAGTGTTCGTCTGGTTGAGTGGTTTATCCTATTTGTATTTGTTGCCTTTTAGGTTAGGTGGAAAGCCATTTAACTTATAACACCTATCTCTAGTATGCCATGTTGCTTGACAAAAAGAACAAGTGAGTTGTGATCTCTTCTGATTTCTACTTGTGTTCACTCTAAAGTCTGAATTAGCAATTAGACTAACATGATCAGTAGAAAACTGAACTCTCGCTTCTCTCTATTTTTCCTGCTGCAACATTAGATTATATACTTTCCCAATTGTAGGCAGTAGTTCAATCAACAAAACTTGCCCACGAATCACATTATATGTATCATTCAAGCCCATAAAAAACTGTATTACCTTTTTTTCTTATTGTCTACCTGATACTTCCTTCAACACACCACATGTGCATGGTGGCAAAGTTCATACAATCCCAACTCATCCCACAATGCCTTCAATTTGGTGAAATAAGCAGCAAGGGAAAGCTGAGAGAGACGATTGATTTCAGACTTCAACTGGTACTTACAGGGAGCCATACTTTGTGTACAACGTTCTTGCATGTCCAGCCAGACCTCTCTCGCAGTGGTGGCATAGATAATGCTACTCGCCAGATCCTTTGATAATAAGTTAATGATCCATGAGAGAACCAAGTCATTGCATCGCACCCATGATTGATACTGTGGTGTTAAGACAAGAGGTTGAGGAATACTACCATTGACAAATCCCAACTTATTTTTAGTAGAGAGCGCCATTGTCATGGACCTGCTCCATGTGGGATAGTTATCTCCCGTGAGCGGCTAGGACACAAGCACAACACCAGGGTTGTCGGAGTAGTGTAAATAAAAAGGATTTGAAATAGCGATGACATTTGAATCAACGGTTGGAATCACGGGTGTGTTTTGAGCCATAATAGTGTAGAGCAGCAGCAAAAGGAAAAAAACTTATGCAATAGAGTGCCAAAGATGGAAATAGCAAGGAATCTGCAAAGATTAAATGTACCGCAGGGAGGAAGGATGCAAGACTGAAAAGAGCCTGCAAAGATTAAGGCGCAGCATACTTTGCACAAAAACAACAATTGCTCTAATACCATGTGGGCAGAGTTAAACATAAAAACAAAGTATGAAAAGTTGAAGGCGAGTGAAAAACAGAGCCTCTCGCTCATTCATTCATTTAATGAACGGATATTTATACACTGTTGACAAATAATGAATGGAAAACAAAATTCTTTATATTTTGATACAAGAAATTACAATAAGATTCCAAGATAAACCGAAGAGTTCTAGAACCTTTTGCAATCTGCCACATCATCAATTCTGATAGGGATATTTAAGCTAGCCTTACAAGACGGCAGGAGGCTGAGTCGTATAAGCACAATTTGTAAAATTCATGATGAATAATCTTCAACACCTTCATCACCTTTTCCCTCCAGATCATTTTCGTCGCAACTACAACACATCACCGAATTCCCCTGGTTCTAACATTTGCAGGAGCCGATTTTTGTTTTTATTTTCTGATTTTATGCCGCCTTTTTGTTTTCCCTGTTTCATGCGTCTGTCATTGCTTTTCTGTCGATTTTTGTAGCTCCCGTGGCAACATTTAATCGCATTGTTTTGGTTTTAATCAACTAGCCATTAATCGGCTTTCCTCTTTTTCTTATGTATTATCTTTCATTGTTCGATGAAGAAGGGACTTCCTACGCGCCTACTGCAAACAAAAGATCAAAGCATAATAAGGTCATTGTCATCATCTCCGTCTTAGTTCCATCGGCAATGCTCATTTGCATTGCTTCTGCATTTCTACTTTGGAGGAAGAGGACAGACAGGAGAAGCGGGTTGAACAATCACAGTGGTGAGCAACTGGAAGCTTCTGCCATAAACATCGCTGGCCAAGAATTTAGGTCCTTTTCCAAGATAATGACTGTGGGCTTCCTTTTTCTTCAGCAGATCAGGATGGTGAAGTTGAGAGCGTTGAGTCCTTCATGTTTGACTTGGACTGCATGAAAGCGGCGACCAACAACTTCTCCAATGAAAATAAGCTCGGAGAAGGCGGGTACGGTCCGGTCTACAAGGTAAATTCACTTCCAACATCAAAGGATCAATTTGTACAGTATATTTATCCGACAAGCATAACATTCAGATGGGACGCTTCAGGGTACGCTGCCTGATGGCCGAACGGTCGCCGTGAAAAGACTGTCCAAACATTCAGGTCAGGGAGCCAGAGAGTTCAAGAATGAAGTCCGATTGGTGGTAAAACTTCAACACAGGAACCTGGTTCGGCTTCTTGGCTGCTGCTTGGAGGATGGGGAGAAGATACTCATCTACGAGTTCGTGCCCAACAAAAGCCTGGACAAACATTTATTCAGTGAGTTTATCATGTCTATTACTTTTGATTTTCACCTCGTCAAATCCAACCTCCATTGTCTCACTTGCAAGAAGAACTTGCAAGATTCTGACGCAGGACATGTAAGCTAAATTTTTATAAATTGCTAAATCGGTATAACGTCCATTTTGTTGTCTGCTATGATACTAATAACTAGATTAGGCTTAATTTCCAGTTTTCAATGCTTAAATTCCGAATTTTTACTAAATAAATGCTGATTTTAAGAGAACATGAAACTATTTTCCGAATTCAAGAATGGAATGAACTTGAACATTTTGTTGTCATAATGAGCAGATTCTTCTGGAAGGGTACTTCTTGATTGGGTGAAAAGAACCAACATCATTGTTGGTATAGCAAGAGGGCTTGTCTACCTTCACCATGACTCTCTTCTCAAGATCATTCACAGGGACCTCAAGGCTAGCAACATCTTATTGGATATGGACATGAACCCTAAGATTTCAGACTTCGGCTTGGCAAAGCTTGTGGAGATGGATCAGACACACGGCAATGCAAGCAGAATTGCAGGGACCTAGTAATCTTCTAACTTTTTGCCTTAATTCTATGATTTACTGTTGTCGAGATGATAAGCACTTGGCCTTAAGAATTGGGATCCTCGAGCAATCTTGAAAAACTCTCATTGTTGCGGGTGCTCTAGGGAACAACCAAGTACAACACTTTGAAATTTTGAAATGTGCGGTTTCTTTCTCATGACATCATCCATTCATTAAACTATTCTTAAGCATGTCTAAACAAGATGGTTGGGGCTTTCAAATTTGACACAATCCTCTACAACTATGAACACAAAAATGACAGCAGCTAAACTTCGATGATTGGCAGTGGTTATATGGCTCCAGAGTACATAAGTGAAGGTCGTTTTTCAGTTAAATCAGACGTCTTCAGCTTCGGGGTTTTGATGCTAGAAATTGTGACTGCTCGAAAGAACGGTTCTGCTGGTCCATCAGAGGATGCTCGAAATCTGCTTACTTATGTAAGTCATTCTTTTTCCAAACCTTCTTACTTTATGACATTATTTATTTGGAGTCACATATCGACTAAAGTAACATGCAGTCGCTCGATGTTTTGGAATAAGAAACAGTTTCGAATTTGAACATTGTGATCTGATGCAGGCATGGACACTATGGAGGAAAAGAAGAGCGATGGAGTTGATTGATGAGGCAATGGGCCAGTCCTGCGAAACAAGTGAGGCACTAAGATGTATCCACATCGGCTTGCTGTGTGTTCAACAGGATCCAGCGAATAGGCCAACAATGTCTTCAGTTCTGCTCATGCTTAGTAGCCCGTCTGTGACGCTGCCTGCCCCTTCTGCTCCTGCTTTCTTCCTGGCAAGTAATGTTCTCTCGGAGGAAATCGAGTCGAACGATAAAATATTAAAAGGGGAAGAGCAACCATTGACTGCAAGTGACATTTCTATTACTTCAATAAATGTTAGGTAGATTTGTTGCTGCTCTCTTTTAGTTGATCGTTTTCTTGTACTTTTTTGCAACTACATCTGCTTCATCGATTCCTATGTATGTTTTACTGAATAAATGTGAGAACGTCCACCAAATAAAACTAGAGGCAACTGTTCTTTTATTTGAACTGCATGGTTAATCTCCTTAATATTATGGTTAGTCAAATAGGATTTGGCGAGATATTTTTCTTGCCCTGATCTTTGCTTTTATTGGAATGACAGTACTTCTTAAAATCTGTTATCCTGATGTTTCGAGTTGCTAGCCTTATTCTCCCGATCTGCTTTTGTATTACTTCTGTCATACATTACTCTGCGTAAACTTTCCTCCTCAAACTCAAACTAGTTCATGATAGATCCCAAAGACCAAGTTTGGTCTGAAGTTCTAAAAATGGCTGGCAAGGAAAGCAAATCTATATGATCATTAGAAACAAAATCACCAGGTCAGGATTTTTTTTTTTACAAAACAAAAAACAGGAACCCTGATCAATTTTGTCCTTTTTTATGCTCCATGGGTTCAGGAAGATACACATTACAGCAGTTGCATTAAGTATGAGCTCGACAATTATGCACAAACACCAAGATATAAGATCATAAAAATATGAAAGACAGAATCCAAACGCTTCCGAAAGCTTGTCACCATAATCATTTCTTCCCTGAACTTATACTTAAAGCTCCTAAAAATGGCTTATACTACTTTTAATGCAAACAAATAACAAATATGGCAGGATTACAAGTAGGGCTGCACACGAGCCGAGTCGAGCTCGAGTTCGGTCGGCTCGAACTCGGCTCGACTCATATTTAGTCAGCTCGTGCTCTACTCGAGCTCGACACTAGCTTCAAAACATCAGCTCGAACTCGACTCGAGCGTTTGCTTTTCAACTCAAGCTCGGCTCGAGCCGCTCGATTATCCAGCGTGCTCGGCACACTACCTTCGTTCTTCCTTTTGGTTTTTGGCTTCCGTGTCTTTTTGGTTTTTGGTTTCCGTGGCATGGGGAGAAGGAAGTGGCAGGTCATTATGCATTGGGGAAGAGCAATGCAATGCGTGTTGTGAGAAAAGAGAAAATGAATGAAAAATAAAGTTAAAAAAATGTTGGGAAAATGAAATAAAAAGAAACGTGGCGTGTGGCGCGGTGAAGAGAGGGAAAATAAAAAAATATAAAACAAAAAGTGAGATTAAGCGGGTTAAACGAAAAAAAAGTGAGAAACTTTAAAATCAAAATAAAATCGAGCCGAGCCGAGTTTAGTCGAGTCGAGTTCGACTGAGTTAACATATTCGAGTTTATATTTAAGGTCGAGCTTGACTCATTTAAAAAACGAGTCGAGTTCGAGTTGAGTTTATCGAGCGAGTTCGAGTCGAGCTCGAGTTGGCTCGACTAGTTGTGCAACCCTAATTACAAGCCAATGAAGTAACTCATCAAGCTGTTTACTCACCAAAACATCCAGCTGTCTTTATGAAGAAGGTGAAGCATCCAACTTTTGGGTTTCCCAATTTTCTTACTTCAATTTTCAGTTTTTGTTTTTAATATGTCAATTATGGCATAGTGGAATCACCAAGAGTCATGTCATTTATTTTTTAGTTTTTTTTTACATGTATATATATGGCCCTTTGGGTTGGCCTAATGTAAGTGAGAAAGGCTTTCAAGTGTGCTCTAAGATTTCTTGTTCTATTACATGTTTATCTTTCATATAAAGTGGTTTTATGCGTCTTTCAAGCACTGATGGAGCCATGAGTGTCATGGTATTTACCTAAGTGTTAGATAATGTGTAAAACCAACTTGGGTGAAATCATGTTAGATTCTCTTAATGGGCAGATCTGATTTCCCCTGCTGATATGATATCCTTGTGTGCAATTATTTCTTCTAATAACCATGTGTTCTGCTTGCTTTTAAGCTGAAGTTTCATGTTTGAGGTGCAGTTGTACTGATATTGGCAAATGAATGGATGAAGAAGGGTATCAAGGAGATGTTTGAACACAAGCAGTTAGTTGATGGCTTGTGGTCTGGTGCATACTCTGCATTGTGCTTCTCCTGTGGTTACTTTGCATATGATCAGTGGGACATGCTGCATTATCGATTGTATAGCGGTTGGATCCCTTCCATCTTGTTGCACCATTTGGTCCTGCTCATCTGCTTCACTCTTGCCCTGTATAGGAACATTATGATCAACTACCTTATCATGTCTCTTGTGTGTGAGGTACAACTGAAACTCTACTTATGCTGATATCTTCAATGTCATTCAAAGTCAACGAATCATGTGATTAGTGACTGATTCCATCACCAAATTAGATTGCCAAGGCAAATGAAATTTTCATCTCTGATTACCAACCTCTCTCTCTTTTTCTCTTACATAAATTGTGTTTATGTGTAGCTGCATTCGATCTTCTTGCATCTAAGGAAAATACGCAGAATGTCAGGAGTTCGTGATGGGAAAATGAGAGTCGTGCAATTGGAGTGGGTGTTCAACTGGCTGGCATTCTTTACAGCCAGGCTAGGATGCCATGTCCTCATCACCTATAAGCTTATTAGAGATGCTCACAAGTTTGAGAGAGGTGTGGCCCTCCCACTTGCTCTGACTGGCATGGCTGGAATGAATCTGCTCAACTTTTTTCTTGGGCGAGACCTCTTGAAAGCATACAGGCGGGAGCAAGCTCAAGTTCATGGGGACTGAAATCAGCTGCTTCTCTTTGCCCCATCTTTTTCCTAATGATATAGGCTTTTTCGCAAGAACAAATCCAGTCTGAAGAATCCAATGATGCTTCCTCCAGCTACATCTACAATGACTGAAAGCAAACTGTGCAGCGCCACCTGTCTCTTTGAATCATGGACGGTGTAAAATGTAAACTTGTGATAAGAAGCAAGCTGATTTCCTTGTAATATGAAACTTTCTCATTAGCAAGTACTCATGATAAGATTCTTATGGCCAGTGACACAATGACTCAGAAACCTGCTGAACTAAAATTTTACGATTTTTTGGGCATATATAGCCTCCAGGAGATGTAGCCAAAATTGAGGTTCGTCTCTGTTCAGGAGCATCACTAATGGTGTAGGCCGTCAAGGGAAGATCTCCCGATTACCAGCTCCAACCAATTTGGCACACTATTTAGTTGGAAATCTCTGAACCGGATTTTCGTTGAATCAGAACAGGAACTGATGATTTGGGATCTTAAGATGGATTTCAGGCTGTAGACCTGAGATTTCGAGTTCAGGTTTTGATGTCATTCTGCACCTTTGGATGATTAGGAGCAAAATCTGCTACAAGGTGATTGGCCGTGCCAGCACTAGAAGAGCGTGAGCTGAAGTCTGGAGTATGAATAAGCAAGCAAATATGCTACATGCCAAAAACATGGGTATTGATCAAGCTAGACATTGAGAAGTTTGCGGAAGCGTACATATGTCTATTGCGCAAGAAGAACAGAGCCTAGTGGATCTTCCAGAGGCTGCAAGGGTGTGACACGAAATCCTGTAAGATGGGATAGAGGAGATCACACCACAGAAGTTCTCCTAACCCCTATGCCTTGAGAGCCACAACGTTATTTATAGACTTATGAGGGTCCAAATGACAGTTTTTCCCATCATAAATCGGATATGGATTCTCTCTGGTTTCTACACAAATTGTCCATATCAGATGAGATGATATAGACCCAAACTTATTAGATCACCTTAAATTGGGTCTATCTACATATATAGCCTGTAATGTACGATTATCGACACATATATAGGCCTACAATCTCCCATTTAGGTCATATATGTTATCAAAGAATCGTACATTACGATTTAATCCTTATAATTTCAAAATCGCTATTTTTTCCATCATCTCAGGCAATCTCGTCCATTAATCATGCCAATATGAAATCAAAGGGATCATGATCACTCTTGTTGCAACCAGACTTATCAGTGGTCACACATATCAACACAATTAATGACATAGGTCAAGTATGCTTGTGTAGCATAGAAATTGCATACAATGTGTTTGTACAACCCTGACACAGGGGAACACGTCACACAGATGATATTAAGATCCACAACTATAAAATGAAGCTGCTAGAATTTTACACAAAGAGACAGCCTCCAAAGCTCACTAACCTAGACCCTTCTCTCTCTCTCTCTCTCTCTCTCTCTTCCTTGACTGCCATGGCGGTGCAGCAACAAGGGTACCACTACTAAAGCACTCTCCTTTCTCATCTCCATCAAAGAACCACAACATTGCCCCAATCCAGAAAAAGCACAGTTTTGATAATATCATTTTTGAACCTTTCTTCGGCAACAGAAATCATTTTTGTGCTTGTTCCAGTAAGAGTCACAAGAAAACTTAGAAGGAAGAGCTTTGTCAGGAGCAGAAGAAGAGGACGTGCAGGCAAGTCATTCCTTTAGCTAACAGTGGTATCAGAGACAGGTCGATTGTGTTGTCGTGATTGCTGGTAAGAGTGCAAAAGAGAAGCTTGCAAGGTAAAATCTGCACACAACTTGTTCGATGAAATTTCTGTGGAAATTTTTTGTTCATTATGGCTAATGGCATGACCACCTCGAATACTTTTTCAATCGCTCATACTTGTATTTAATGGTGATAATTATGGATTTTGGAGCATAAAAATGAAGACTTTCTTTTTGTCACAAGATCTTTGGGACCTAGTTGAGAATGACTATATAAAAAGTGCAGAGAGCTCTAAACAAGGAGAAAAGACGATTGAATCAAGAGAGCAACGAAAGAAAGATTCAAAAGCCTTACTTGTTCTTCAACAAGCTATATGTGAGACTATCTTTCCTCGAATTGCTGGTGCTACTAGTTCAAATGAAGTTTGGACTATTCTCAAGCAAGAATATCATGGTGATAAGAAGGTAACGACAGTGAAACTCCAAACCCTCTGTAAAGAGTTTCAGACATTGTTTATAAAAAACAATGAATCAGTCCGAGAATTTTTTTCAAGTGCTTTCATAATTATAAATGAGATGAAAACCTTTGGAGAGGTTGTCAATAACCAGAAAATTGTAGAAAAAATATTAAGGAGTTTACCACATAAATTTGATCATGTGGTTACAACTATAGAAGAGTTTAAGGATTTGACTGCATACTCTGCTAATAAATTATTGGGTTCTCTTTTAGCCATGAACAAAGAATGAACATGTCAAATGAGAAAAGTGTAGAACAAGCATTTCAAGCCCAAGTCAAATTGGATGACTTTAGCAAAGAGAGAAAGAGAGTAGTTGTACGAAAGAATGCATGTCGCGGGTGAGGTAGAGGTAACTACCGTGGACATGGACGAGGAAGATTTGAGGCAAAAAAAAACGTGTCAGAAGGAGGTTACACTAACAATAAAAAACATGGCCACAAAAATAGGTACTGTGTTTTTTGCAAAAGAAATGGTCATACTGAAACGTACTGTTGGAATAAAGCAAAATAACAAGTTAATGTAGTGGAAGAGAAAGTAGAAGATGGAAACTTGTTTTTTACTCATGCAGAGTCAAAAGAAAATATTGATCAAGTATAGTTTTTAGATAGTGGATGCAGTAATCATATGACAGGAAAGAGAGACTTGTTTCGTGACATTGATGAATCGGTGAAGCAACAAGTTCGACTTGGAGACAACAAAAATGTGCAAATTGATGGTAAAGACACAATTAAGATACCAATTAAAGGTGGTACTAAAAGGTTGGTACATGATGTTTACTATATACTTGGATTAACATATAACTTGCTAAGTGTTGGACAGTTAGCACAAAAGGATATTTGATTTTATTTCGTGATGATGTATGTGAAATAAAAAAGAAATGTTCTAACAGACCACCTATATTAGTGCACATGACAAAAAATAAAATGTTTCCAATCGAGCTTTCACACCTTGATGCATATGCCTTAGTTACAGACATGAATAAAGTGTCTAAGTTATGACACTTAAGATATGTACATTTGCACTACAATGGACTGAAGTTATTGAGGCAGAAAAAATTAGTTGTTGGTTTACTTTGTCTTACCAATAATGAAGATATTTGTGAAGCATGTGTGTATGAAAAACAACATCGTCTTCCATTTCTAGTTGCAAAATCATGGAGAGCGAAAGCTCCTTTAAAATTAGTGCATGCTGACATTTGTGGACCAACAAGAACTCCATCTCTGTATAATAGTAAATATTTTCTACTATTTACTGATGATTTTTCTCACATGAGTTGGGTGTTTTTTCTTGTTGAAAAATCTGAAGCCTTTGAAAAATTCAAGGAATTTAAAGTGTTTGCAGAAAAAGAATGTGGGCGACCTATAAAAATATTTCGTAATGATAGAGGAGGAGAATTTTTGTCAAATGATTTTGACAATTTCTGCAAATTACATGGTATACGTAGACAATTGACAATAAGAAAAACTCTCCAGCAAAATGGAGTTGCTGAAAGGAAAAATCGCACAGTGGTAGAAATGGCTCGTAGCATGTTGAATGAGAAACATCTTCCAAATGAGTTTTGGGCTGAAGCAGTGTATCTTCTCAACATATCACCAACCAAAGCAGTCTGCAATATGACTCCATATGAAGCATGGTGGAAGAAAAAACCTGATGTAAGTAATTTAAAAGTTTTTGGATGCATTGCCTACTCCCTGCTTGATTCTATTAATCGAGACAAAATGGATAAAAAAAGTGAGAAATGTATTTTTGTGGGTTATAGTAATAACTCAAAAGGTTATAGACTATATAATCCAGTAACAAAGTCTTTAATCATTCAACGTGATATCATTTTTGATGAAAATGGATCATGAGAGTGGACAACAATAGAATATCAACATATTCCATTTGTTGAATGAACTCCTCACTCAAATGCATCTTATTCAAGTGTTACTCATTCAGAAGAGACCAATTCGGATCATGAAGAAGATGTCGAAATAATTACAGATAGATCTTCTCCACCAAGAAAGGTACGATCTCTACATGACATATATGATTCTTGTTCATTTGGTTTTATGATAACTGAACCATCATGTTACGAGGAAGCATGTGGAAAAGAAGAATCAGAAAAAGCAATGCAAGAAAAGATCGATAGAATTAAGAGAAATGATACATGGCAGCTGGTAGATTTGCCACAAGGAAAGGAACCTATAAGTGTAAAATGGGTTTACAAATTGAAGTATAATGTTGATGGAGATGTGCAAAAATACAAGGCCAGACTTGTTGTGAGATGGTATGTACGAAAATATGGCATTGATTATTTTCAAACTTTTTCTCTTGTTGCTCATTTTGAGACTATTGGACTAGTATTGGCACTAGCAGCTCACTTAAAATGGAAGGTATTTCAATTTGATATCAAATCTTCTTTTTTGAATGGTGGTTTAGAAAAAGATGTATATGTACATCAACCATAGGGTTTTGTCATATGGACAAGATAAGAAAGTGTATAAGTTGAAGAAGGCCCTTTATGACCTCAAGCAAACACCAAGAGCATGGTATGAGAAACTTGACACATATCTTCACATAAATGAGTTTCGACGTTGTGAGAGTGAACCCACATTATACTTGAAAAATGAAGGTATTGACATGCTTGTGGTATGTGTTTATGTAGATGACATTATCTACATGGGATCAAGTGATGTGCTCATTCAAAAATTCAAGGACAGTATGATAAGTGAGTTCGAAATGTTAGATTTGGGTTTATTACATTTCTTCTTTGGTCTTCAAGTTGTTCAAACAAATAATGACATTTTTATCTCTCAAAAAAAATATGCATTAAGTCTACTTAAGAGGTATAAAATGTTAGATTGCAAGTCGTGTTCTACTCCCATGAACGCAGGTGAAAAGTTGACTTTGTCAGATGGGATTGTTTAGAGGTCTAATTGGTGGCTTGTTATATTTGACTCATACATGACCAGATATTTTATTTGTTGTCAGTTTGATATCCAAGTTCATGCACAATCCATCATTACACCATCTGGGGGCAGCAAAACGTGTTTTGCGTTACATTCATGAAACTACCGAATATGGAATTTGGTATAAATCAGATGTTTGTTTTAACCTACTTGGTTATACTGATAGTGACTGGCCAAAATCTATAGATGATCGAAGGAGCACAAGCAGCTATGTTTTTACACTTGGATCAAGTGCTATATCATGGTGTTCAAAGAAGCAAAGTACGACGGCATTATCATCTTCAGAAGCAAAGTATATTGCTGCATCTGCAGCTACTTGTCAGGCAATTTGAATGCGTCGAGTTTTAGAATATCTTGGTCAAAGTCAAACTGAAGGAACACCAATCCATTGTGACAACAAGGCAACTATAGCAATGACAAGAAATCTGATTTACCATGGACGGCATCATTTCATTCGTGAGCTTGTTGATAAAGGTCAAATCGTGTTAAAGTATCGCTCAACCAATGAGCAAGTTGAGGATGGGTTTATTAAGGCACTTTCATACCCAAAATTCGTGAAGTTTCGGTCTCACCTTGGTGCCTCAAACTTTGCATTAAGGGGGAGTGATGAAAGTTAATGCAAAATTAAAAACATACAGCTCTCTTTGTGAAGAAGGTGAAGCGTCCAACTTTTGGGTTCCCCAATAACTCCATCATGCGCATGACAAGTGCTCCTTCTGTTTCCCTACTTTAATTTTCAGTTTTTGTTTTTAATATGTCAATTATGGCATAGTGGAATCACCAAGAGTCATGTCATTTATTTTTCAGTTTTTTTTTTACATGTATATATATGGCCGTTTGGGTTGGCTAAATGTAAGTGAGAAAGGCTTTCAAGTGTGCTCTAAGATTTTTTGTCATGTGCTTAATCTTTGCTACCTTGTGTCATGCCTTGTGACAGTTTGTAGAAACAAGTGCTAGATTAGTGTATGTGTTCTTGTATTGTGTGGTGTGTCATTCATAGGAGCACAAGAAGAGGACGTACATGTAGGTCATTCCTTTAGCTAACATTCATAGCTTGGCCATATTGAACTTAGGCTTCTCATGGCATGGAGGTTTTAAGCCAATAACTACCACCATTGTTCTTTGGGGCAAAGATCGGGCGATGGGGCTAATGGACGGTGGTGGCGACAGGGCGTTACCCTTTTTACTCGTGCAACAAGTGTTGTGAAACTTGTTTTCTTGCAGGAGACCCACCACACCACACAGACACAGAGTGAGAGAGAGACATACCAAGGATTGAAGGCATCAGATATTCAGCCGGCGATGACACCAGTTCTCCCAGTGAGGCGATAGTTCTCATGAGCAGAGCGACTGATCGCGAACAGTTGATGAACTGTTGGTGGTGGCAATGAATGGTAAAATTGGATAGATCTAGAACCATCAATGTAATATAATATTTTTTACCAAGAGGTAGAGTAGGAAAGCTAGCAAAAGAGGCATGAAGATCATTGCAGAAAATTGTACAAAAAGTACTGATGATTTTAGCAACATTCAAATGATCAACTCTTTGAGAGATTGAATATCTTGAACCAGGGGATCAAATAGGCAACGTGATAAAGGAAACACAGTCTCATGATGAACATCAAGGTAGGAGAGAGAGGTGGCATTCATGGATGCATATTTGTTTCGAACCTGATTAACCACGTAAATAATGTTACGTGGAATGCTTGGGAGTTTTTACCAAGATGTCTTCTGCTTTTGTTTCTGTAGCATTTAAATTTACACTTTTGTTAAGAGAGGCAGAATCTCGTGCCATTCTTTAGGAATTTTAATCTGATCAAGTTTCATAATTAATTTGATGTCAATTAGAGCTGTAGCATGAACATAAAAGAAAAACAAAAAGGAAATAACAACATTTTGGGGTCGTTACATGTTCCACCAAAACAAAACAAATTTTGCACCAAAGAGAAGAAAACGATAACAAAAGCAGATCCAATTAAATACATCATGCAATCTTGGATTATGAATCATATTTTGCTCCATTCATTCTCCTGGGGTAAGTTTGAGTGCGACTGTTTGATTTGCTGCTTATTGAGAACGTGGGTGTAATCACCCCAAATTTTTTTTTTAAGGACTATGATGTTTTATCCAAGTACGAAATTCAAATTTAGGCACAAGATTTAAATCCAAAATACAACTCTTAGATCCAAATTAAATCCAAAATACAACTTTCAGATCCAAATTAAATCCAAAATACTACTTTCAGATCCAAAACCCAAGTTCAGATCCAAATAGATCATTTAAGACTAATTTGCCATTTCTTTTGACCAAAAAACCTCCCTTTTAGAGGGTAATTTTAGTCTTTTAGTGGGCAAGACCCATTTGCCCCTCCTTTTGACTAAAAAACCTCCTTTTAGAGGGTAATTTTAGTCATTTGGTGGGCAAGACTCATTTGCCCCTCCTTTTGACAAAAGAAAGTGCTTTTAGAGGGCAATTTTGGTCTTTTGGCGGGCAAGACCCATTTGCCCCTCCTTTTGACAAAAGAAACTCTTTTTAGAGGGAGATTTTGGTCTTTTGGTGGACAAGACCCATTTGCCCCTTTTTTTGACAAAAGAAACTCCTTTTAGAAGGTGATTTTGGTCTTTTTAGGTTATTTTCTTTTCAAAATACTTTAAAATTATGTGAAATTCGGATGGAAAAGGGGGAAAATTCAAAAAAATTCAAATTTAGGGTTTTGGCTCCAAAATCTTCTATAAATACCCCCCCATTTCCTCCCTCTTGGGTAAGATTGGTCCTTGGGAGAAACTCTAGTGTATTCTAACTTGAAGACTTAGAGTTTCTCTTGAGCTCTCTCTCTCTCCCTCTTCCTCTCTCAATTTCTTTCTCCAAGTTGGAGCAAGCTACAACACTCTTGGACCTTCATCTTCAAGTGAAGGTTTTCATCTTTCTTAGGTCATTTCTCATTAGAGGTATGTAATCATCATCCCTCTTATTTCTCTATTCTTTCTTTTCATTAATATTTTTACTATTATGTTATTTTTTTTTCTTGAACATAGTCTTGTTGTTATTTTTATTTTATCTTCATATTTTCATCTTTCCATGGCCAAAGAGATAGCACTCAACCTCTTTTTAGAGACAAGAGGCTATGCTCAAGTGCACTGGGAGCATGAGAAAATGAGATGATATTTTATTTTATGATTAAATCATAATCTTTCAAGTATTCTTCTTGTTGTTGTTCTTTCTCTTTATTAATATCTTCTTGCTTTTTCTTCTCTTTAATATACTATTGTTGTTGTTGTTCTTTCTCTTAATGAATATATTTTTGTTGTTATTGTTATTTCATCTTTTCAATATAGTCTTGTTCTTGTTAATTTTTATTTTCATCTTTCTCCTCTTCCCATGACTAAAAGAGATAGTACTCAATCTCTTTCTTTTAGAGACAAGAGGCTATGCTCAAGTGCATTGGGAGCATGAAAAGATGAGATGAGATGATTGAATCATGCTTTCTATTTTACTAAATATAACATTGTTTCTATTTCTACATTTTCTCCTCATTTTCATCTCTTCATGGCTAAATGAGGTAGTGCNTCAATCTCTATTTTAGAGTCAAGAGGCTATACTCAAGTGCACCGAAAACATGAGAAGATGAGGTGGTATATCATTTCATAGTTACATCATGTCCTTCCTCTTAGTTGAATCTTTCTCTTTCCATCATCATTTCTCTCTCTTTCCTTCCTTGAACATTGTTCATATGTTATTTACGCATAGTTATTTGGCTTTCCATTTAAATGTGAATGTATGGTGGGAATGAGAGTGTGGTTTGAGAATTCTTTATTTTCATGTTGATTTTTGAGGTTGGGATTTGTCCAACCCGGGATGAACCCTTACGAAAATGTACATGTTAATATGCATTTTGCATGTCATTTTGCGCTAGTTTCATTCTTAATCCTCCATTAGGAACCCTAATGAGTGTATCGTTATGTTGTTTGTTTTCTTCCATACCCAACGGTGGAAGAAATATATCTCTTGCAACAAACTAAATAATAACATTCTATGCTTATATAAATCATATTTTCCAAAACATTTTGAAAAAGAAATCTTCTAACATGGCCTTGGAGACTTAACTTAGGTTCTTGCATGAGCCCAAGTTCCCCTCCGGCCAACATAAAAAATTGAAGTCGGCTATTTTCAATTCATTTCTTCATTTTAATACTCATGAAGACATATGTGTATATACATGTTATATACATATGTGTACACATGAATATCCATCTTTGTCATTCTCTATTTGTGATTTAACATATCCTTTTACAAACTCTCATATACGTATATATAAATATATATATACGTATTCCATTTTAAATCTCTCTCTCTTTTTAAAATGATATTCTCTTCTCTATTTGATTTAAGCTTCATTTTCACAAGGTTTCATGTACGTATCTATACATATAGGAATACGTATCTCTCTTCTTTTTAATCTTTGATTTTATGATTTTCCCTCTCTCTTTCTCTCTTGGGATCAAGTCTTTCATCTTTTTCATTCTTTCAATATTTTTCCTTATCATTTAAAATCTTAATTTTTCATTTGCCGACTTCATTAAGACCACAAACCAAGTAATGACCCAATATTGGATTCATACTTGATGGTCTACAATCCCTAATCCATTTTCAAAACATTTTCTTCATATATAT